>JAMLFT010003480.1:0-21972 GCA_026544285.1 Pachyrhizus erosus | reverse complement strand
ATATATTATGATATAAGATTATTTTTAATTATTAATATTTTTTATAAAAATAAATTTTAATTTAAAAATAAAGATAAAAAAGAGAAGGGATTAAGAATAATTTTTAAAAACATTTTCGTTAAGAAATTTTTTTACAAACAGCGTTGAATAACAACTCCTGAAAACACTCTCTTAATTTTTTAAGATTTTTTTTTCCAAATACATTTGACATAACTTTGCATTTTTAAGAAAATATTTTTTTTTGGGTGAAACACTATCTTAATTGTATTTTTATTTTTTTTCTATTAAGATTAATGTCTGATTTTAGTCTATCGGTAATTTTGATTCGAATTAAAGCCCTCAAACTTTTAACTGCTACAATCAAATTCTTCTATCACTTTCTTTCACATAAAATTTTCAATGTTTCCACTTTAAGTAAGTATTGATTTAAGGTAGAAATTATTTAAAAGATGAAGAACTTGAAAAGTCAATGAAAATTTTGAATAATTTTATAATTTATGAGAGCTTAAGGTTTCAAAGAAATTTTTTTTTGATTTTTTAAAATTTTGGTTAAATAAAACATATAAATATATATAAAGATTGTTTAAAATTATTTATTTTTGGTAGTTTTTGAGTTGAAAATGGTTTTAAATTATTTAATAAACTTAATTCAAAGTATTTTTAGAAAAAATATAAAAGTTAAAGAATTTTAAATAAATATCAAGTAACAGAGGAGAACTTAATTGTAATAATTAAAATATTAAAAAAAATTCAAGTACAATTTCGAAGGAAACAAAATCGTACACTGACCGTAGTAGATGGACAAAAGTACAGTTAGTAGAGCCTAATTTTAATACTATTAAATAAGTGGTTTTTCTAAAATAAAATATAATAAAATAAGTGGTTTATAATTGCAGAGGGTAATTGTGTTGAATTCGTAAGAAGAAATATAGTGTGCAATTTTTCATGTTTTACAGGAAAAATAAATAAATATACGACAATTAGGGGTGGTTTTTCATGTTGATCTAGAGCATAAGAGCTTGTTCGAAAGGATAATAGCAACTAAAATATTTGTCCATAACCCCAAAGAAATAATATAGTTGAGTTTAAGATATATATATATTGCTGTCCATGTTACAACCAACCTAACACAAACTTCACTTATAGATTTCTTAATGCAACCTTTCATGCCCCAACCAAACATTTTTACAATAAAAAATTGCTTCTGTAATATGATCTCATTCATCTAATCCAATGAATGTTTAATATTTCCAACCATGATAGAACCATACCCCACTAGAATTGTTCAAACTCAAATTAAAACTAGTAAACTACCCCATCTCATGCACACACGAGGGCTACATGCATATTTGTGTTAACTATATCATATGCAAAAGTCAACATAAATTTTCTATTATGTTAAGAAAAGTATGAGGATAAGCAAATGACTGAAAAATATATATATTTACATATATAATGGGTTTGGTTAGTCAATGGCAATCGATGTGCATCATTAGGTGTTCCACAATCGATTGATTTTCAATTTACGAAAATATCAAAGAAAAATTAGGGTTCTGTTTAATTTTGTTTTATCTTATTTAACACTGTTATTTATATTAATTTTTATAATTTCTATTAGTATTTTTCTCTCCTTTATGATGAGTATATAAAATATTTAAAAAATAACTAAAAATAGGGATATAATAAAAAAAAATCTTTATATTTTTAAAATTTAGAAAATGATTATTCTCACTACTTGATAGTGACATAAAATGTATCGAATCGTGCTGCATTAGTGATTTTTATAAAGTAACATGTAATGTGATATGTTTAAGACTTTATTCAGATAATTTTTTTTATAAACATTAATACAGAAAAAAAATGGAAAGGTAAAAAAATTAAACTTTTTTTTTATAAATTAAAACCAACTTATGCGCATCAACTTCAAAGAAAATTAGATGAGAATTTTTTTATAATAGTTAAACTGGTTGGATAAGTTGATTTTAATTTATATAAGAAGTTCACTTTATTTTATTTTATTTTCCTTTAAAAACTTATGTAAAAATTTATGCAAACAAAACCTAAAAGATATGTTATTTCATTACTAAGTGGTGATAGAGTTTTTTAATATTTATTTTTGTAGAGATTACAACCTATATGTATTTTTTATAAAAAAAAATTCTACTTGAATTGAATCAAACTATTATGAACGATAAATTTTTTTCTTTAAATATTTAATGTAATACTCATGTCTTACATTTGAAATCAAATTAACTTGAAAGTTAAGACAACCTTGTTAGTTGATCTAAATGCTCATTGATTTAAAAATAAAAAATAACATTTATAAGTATCAACATTAATAATTTTTTAAAGAGATAAAATAAATTTTTTATTTTATTTTTAAAAATCAAATACATATATTAAAGATTTACAATAATTCACACACCCTACTCAATTGATTGAACTAGATTTTTTAGTGGACTAAATCAAATTTAGTCATATTTATGAAATAAAAATATATTTTATATTATAAAAGTTAATAATAATTAGTCTATATTCCTTTGCAATGCATAATACAAATTATTTATAAAAAAATAATATTTGGTTTATTATTTAAAAAATATTATAACTTGAAAAGAATAAAAATAAATAAATACATTTTTTTTAAAATTAATATAACATGATAACCTAAATTTATTTAAATTTTTCATAGCCAAAACAACCTCTAAGTTATGATTTCATTAAAAAAACTAACAAATCTTAAATGATACATGTTTAAGAGATTTCCTTAACTCTTATTTATTATAATTGTAAAAGAAGAATAATTGAAAATTTTTTACACCAATTTTTTTAAAAAAATTAATATGAGAGGAAGTCAATAATAACCTTAAAATAAACTCTTAGTTTAACTTGTTTTTCCAAAAAAAAAAAAAATATATTCTCATTTTACAATATAAATTAAGTTTCGGTAAATTTAATAATATTTAAATATTTTTATTCACAAATATAAATTTATAATCAATTTATTTGATATAAAATAAGTTCATATTAACAATTTATTTTTATAATAAATTTTTATTTTAAATCAAAGTAAACAATTAATTGTAATTATAAAAACAAAGAATCAATATTTATAAAGTTGATGATTATTATTATTTTTTAATGTTAAATTAAAGACAATGCTTAAGGACAATGTTTTTAATCAATCATGCTATCATTTTGTATTCATCTTGCATATAAGCATAAAGAAATACGATAAAAAAAAGTCTTACAATAAATTGATATGATTGATTTACACATGAAATTCAAAGAATTAAAACACAGTTTTTTTTGTTAAAAATCTCATATGACTATTTTATTCTTTAAAAGAATACAAAGAAAAATGTTGAATGTCTATTATTTTAAGTAATAAAAGATAATAGTATTTAAAATATCATAAATTTAAATTGATATTAATATTTTGATCATGATTATCTTTATTATGATTTATGTCATGATATTAGAATTGATTAATTATGTGATTTGTTTTAAAATAAAATTGATAACCATAATGATTAGTTGTAATTCTTAAATATGTGAATTTTTCATACATAATTATCATAAATGCACACTAAATTCTAATTGATGAATTAAGACATAATTTTATTTTAATTTTCAAAATTCTGATTATTTTATTTCTTAAATGAAAAAAAATTATTGTTGAGAGAAAAAAATCTCCAATGTCTATTGAAATATTGTGATTTAAGTGTAGGTGCATCGTTTTAATTTGTTGAATGATCTCATACAAAATTCTCATACATAAAGAGTCAAACTTCTAATCGTCATCTATCAATAAATCTTGTACTATAGTTTTGTTAAAGTGTAAGATTTATCTCTGAGTAGACATTGGAAGTTTCATTCTCTGCATATGAGAATTTTAAATGAGGTGATTTAAGAAATTAAAATCATTCATCAACACTTAAATAAAGATTTCCCAGATAAGGTGATATGGGATGATATGGATGGATCTTTCTAAGTCGGGCTATTAATGGATCATTAATCAGGATCCTACATTTACTCCATCTGGTTCTTGGAACTAGATTTGGAAAATGGTCTGTTATGAAAATGTGAAGTTTCTGTTTTGGCTAGTATGCCATAACTCAATCTCATGTCTTTCTGTGTCGCACCATTGTCAACTAGTGAGTTCAAAACAGTGCCTACATGGTTCAAGCAGGAGGAGACCATTAGTCACATTATGCAGGACTATCCTTTGTCTCAGTTTATTTGGAATTCATAGGGTGTTCATTAAACTGTGTTTTTTCAACTTTTCGAAACAGAGGAATGGTTGAGATATGGTTTATCTACTATTAGTCATCATACCTTTTGTGTAGGTGTTTGGTGGGCTTGGATGGCGCACAACATGCAATGCCTAGGTAACAAACTACTGTCTCATTACCACATTTGCATGCAAACTAGGAGTTCTGCAAAACTTCTTCTTGCCTTCTATGCTGGTAGTAGAGATTATTAGAGGGGAAATCACATTAAGTTTGTTTCTTGGCATAATGATAAAGATAATGCACTATACTTAATATGGATGGTAGTTATCTTGGAAATCCTTACGGAGCAGGATTTGGAGGAATCTTTTACAAGCTTCTGGTGTTTGAAATGTGAAATTTGCAAGAAACCTTGGCACCTCAACTAACACTTATGTTTATGACCATTTACAATGGTCTTTAGTTGGCTTAGGACATGGGAATGTGTAATGCCATTTGTTACACTGACTCACTTTTCTACATGATTAACCATGCAAATATTCACATGCTTATTTATGGAGTTGTGATTTGTTCTATTAGGAAACTCCCATCCAAGGAATAGAAACTTTGAAGCATACCTTGTGGGTAGGAAATTCTTGTGCTAATTTCCTAGACAAAGTTAAATTTTCTCATGCTAATCATCTACAAGTTTATAATAATCCTTTCTAGTGGTCTTTGTTTTGTTTTCCTCTTGTTTTGTTTTTCTTCAACTACCAATTCTTTTTTTTTTTTTTTTTTTACAGAAATATGTAGTATTGTGTTATCTTCAACTCGCATAAGCTTTACAAAACATGCATATAATATATTACATAGTGATAATATGCTAAAACCTATTCCAATAATTAATTAGATTGGATTAAAAGTTATAGCTAATTTGATTAGATTTATATTTTAAAAAATAACTTTATAATAAATTAAAAATAACATAAAATAAAAATTATAATAAAAAAAGGAATTTATCTTCCTAGAAATATGACCAAGTTAAAGTAAATTTATGGATGACATTCAAGTTTTAAAATGATGGTAAGGTAACGTATTTTAGAATAATAAAAAAATAACATATGATGAAAATTGTAATAAAGAAAAGAATTTATCATCCTATAAATATGACTAAGTTAAACCTAATTTATGAATGACATTCAAATTTTAAGATGATGATAAAGTAGTGTGTTTTAGGATAATATTAAAAATATAAATAGTATTTTCACGTTCAATTAGTTATAAGAAGTATAAAAATTGTATAAAATACTTTTCCGATTTAATGCATACTGAATCTATAGAATTATGTATTGTGTTAATTTGAATCAATTGTTTATTCCAACTTGCATAAGATTTACAAAATAAACGTGAAAGATATATTAGTAGCTTCAATGTGTTAGTAGCTTCAATGTAGATGCATATAAGCATAATAATCAAACATACATATGAATATTACAAAGTGGTAACAACAGTCGAGGATTCTAAAATCTATTTCAATAATTAATTAGGCTGAACTTAAAGTGAATGCTAATTTGATTATATATAATTTTTAAAATTATATTTATAATAAAATTAAAGAATAGCTTAAAATGAAAATTGTAATAATAATAATAAGAAGAAGAAGAATTTATCTTATCACAAGCATGACTAACTTAAATCGAAATTGTAAATAAAGATTAAGAGCTTAAGATATGGTAAAGTAGCATGTTTTGGTACAGTATTAAAAACACACATGGCAATTGCATGTTCAATTAGCAAGCAAATATAAAAATTACATAAAATAATTTGTGATTTAATATAAATATTGAAACTATGAAAATATATAGTGTGTTTGGATCAACAATGTGTTATTTCCAATTTGCATAATAGTTACAAAATAAATGTGAAAACTTTGTTAACTTCTATGTAAATGTGTGTTTATAATTATATTTCTTTTTTATCCGTAAAAATTAAAAATATGTACAAAAAATTTACAATAACGTGTTTAATTGAATTAAACCTTTTGAATCCGTATTTATAATTATATAATGCATAACCAAACGTACGTATAATATATTAGAAAGTGGTAAGAAAAGTTGAGATGCTAAAATAACTAACACAGTATTTCCACCCCTGAAATCAATAAAAAATATAAGAGATACATAAAATACTTTTTGATTTGATGCATATTGAATCTATAGAAATATGTATAATGTGTTTGGATCAATGTTGTGTTATCTCCAACTCACATTATATTTTTATATTTACAAGATAAGCGTAAAAGTTACTGTAGGTAGCTTCAATGTGAATGCATGTATATTATCAAATAACGCGTAACTAAAACATGGATATTATAATATATTACAAAATGGAAACAAAAATTGAAATGGTAAAATTTATTCCAATAATTAATTAGGTTGGACTCAATGTCAAAGATACTTTGATTAGATTTAATTTTAAAAATCATGTCTAATGTTATTTTAGATTAGATTTGAAGATTTAAATAAATTGATACATCCAATCTAATTTCATTCAATGTTTTAAAATTTATAATTTTAAAACATTATTAATAGGTTAATTATATTTGTTACTTTAAAATAATAATTTTTGCATAATGTAATAATACTTTTATTTCAATATTTTTCTCTAATATATTATAAAATACCACTTAATTTATTTTTCTACTTTGAAATGTTAGAATATTAGTATATTATATTTAAATTTATCCCTAAATATTAAATTAATCTTTTCTTTGTACATAATAATAAGGATAAAGTTTAACTCTAAGATCTTGTATAAACAGTCACAATTCTACCACTATTTGGGACTCAGTGGGTTAAATATCGAGTTAACCTAATCATTAATCAGATTATGATTAAAAATATATGAATAAATTTAAGTGAAGCTAAACTCAAGATTGATGAATCTGTGTATCAACGTAGTAGTAATAACATTACGTGTGACGAGTAAAATTAAACTTGCTACAGCAATAAACAGATAGTACGACAGAGGAAGAAAAAAACAGCATTAACTTTCACGTGGATTTCACAACTAAAACCTTTGGGTTTCATTGCCCATCATTAATAATTTCCATTTTAAAATATTTTTTTGAGTCCTTTAACTGAACAACCCATAATTAAGAATAATAAATTTAATAATGCTAATATAACCTTTGATTTTTTTGTTATTTTTATAATTTAAAAAAATGATACCTCATGCACATGTGCAAGCACGGATACATGTTTCACCTAACACAGATGCAACGCGGGTGAGACAAGGGGAGTCCAAATCGCAGTCACAAAGTAACACCCCCGAAACCTGCGGGTGAGAGTATCACTGTCCCCTAAGTAAAAACATAGTAAAAAATGAAGAGAAAAATGAATGACTTGTGTGCGTTAAGGTTAGCGGTGGTGTGTGTGTTATGTCTTCAAGTGTCGTGCATGCATTTTATGCATCTGTTGCTTTGCATGCATTCACACTCTCTCTCCTCTCTCTCCTCTTCTCCTCTCTCTCTTTCTCTTTCCTTATTTTCTCTCTCTACACAGACACACGCCCTCGTTTTCTCTCTCTAAAAACTCAGGTCAATTTCCATTGCCTTACGCCGATTTGAGTGATTTCTCTCTGTTTTTCTTCGTTGCTTTTCCTCTGTTCCTCTTCAGCTAAGTGTTAATGTAACAGATGATGCGTGTGGTTCTTGAGATTTGAAGAGATAGATAGCTAGTACGCAGGGTTGGGTTCTTTTTCGTTCATGTGAATTTCTATTTATTGTTTTTCATGTGGGGTGAGAAAAAGGCTTGTTTTTTCGTTTTGGGATTTTGTTTTTTAATTACCCCTTTGTAAATCTTAAACTTTGTGCATGGGTATGTATGGACTCTGAATAATTTTGTGAGTGATGGGTCAAAAGTTTATTTTTGGTTCTGCTTTGGTTTTTGTTTTAGGGTTTTTGATTTTGATTTGGGTTTAGTATTCTGTGTATTTGGCAGCGGAATTTTGGAATTTGGATTAATGGGTTCCGACATTTGCGTTGGGACTGGCTCGTGCACTCACGAATGGAGAAAGGGGTGGCCTCTGCGATCTGGTGGATTCGCCCAACTGTGCTGCAAGTGCGGGTAAATTTGAGTCCTTTTGCTTTGAATTTAATCTATTTGCGAATTTGGGGGAGGTGGATGATGCAATGGTAGTTTTGGGGATTATGATTTTGGGACACGTTCATATTGATATTGTTTTCAAAATCAGAGATGCTTTTAGGTTTTGATTTTGATGTAATTAATCTCTTGGGGGTTCCAATTGTATTTTTACGGTTTGGTCTGGTCTTATTTTTATTTTCCCTTCCCCGGGATATTCCGGTTTTAAGTGTGTGTGTACTGTGTAATTGTAATATTAAGGAACAAGTCACATTGACGTGAATAAGAATAGCATTAAGTGGACAATTCAGAGGACGATATTTATAGAACGTAATACTATTTCCTATTTGACGACAATATGAAATTGTTGTTGATTGAGGGCTACGATCAATGTAGCTAGTTTGGGAAATATTTCTAGAGAATGACTTGGCAAGGGTGTTCTGGTCACAAGGATTGTGAAATAAGAATTCTTAATTATTATAATAAAAGTAAATTATGTATTTTTTAATTTTTATTTCATAATATATATTTTGTTGACCAATGTTTTGACTTGTTTCTGTGATGCTAGATTTATGGAGGAGTGGAAGGGTGACATCATTGACCCATTGTAAGTGTCATAATGTTGTAATTTAGATATGCCAATGTGGAAAATATGTTGTTTTTTCCCCTAGTGTTAATTGTATTAAAGGCTTAATTGTTTCTTTCTCGATATTTTATTATAGTTCTACTATTTATGCCAAGGTTTTAAATTGCGGTTGTGGTCACAATCCATAGGTAAATGTGGCTGATACGGCTGCAATATGGTTGTGGTGAACCCAAAAACCTTGATACTGTGGCTGAAATTGTGGTTGTTGACTGTTTTTTAAAACCAGGATTCTAGCATAACTTTTAAGTTGATAATTGTTGTCATAGGTGTTACTGTTTACAGTAAAAAAACATTTATTTTATCCTTCATTAATTCTTATGATAAGGAACTTTTAGTTTATGTGATGTGCTTATATTTGTGTATATATATCTAGCTGATTCTATTTAGTGTATTTTTTTAGTAAATGTTTCTTGCACTTGTTGATCAATAACTTGTATCCATACTTTTTTTTTTTTCAAAATTCTTGTATTTTGTTAAAAACAAAAAACAAATTTTCCTATGATTATTGATCAACTCCACACTTTACTCTTCAACATGCACCTTCCACTTTTAAGGCTATTTTTCCTATAAAAATTTCACCAACTTAAATGAATCTTAATTTTAGTTATCTTATTGAAGTTTTCTCTAGGTGATGTTAATATTTCACCCTCTGCTCACATCTTCCCTCTGTTGTACCTTTGATAATCTTGCTATGCATTTTTATTAGTAATAATTCATTTATTGATTCTTTATATTTCCCACTTGGAAATCCTTATTATGTCACTTCCCGTGCTTTAGATCTGCCTATGAGAATTCAGTTTTCTGTAATAAATTCCACCACCAACAAACTGGTTGGAAGGAGTGTAACTTTTGCAACAAGGTAAAATTATAATCTATTTTTATGTAAATTCAACTCAGACATTCTTTTTCTCTTCTTATTCATTGAAGTCTATTTGATTTGGTTTGACAGCCTATCCACTGTGGATGTATAGTATCTAGATCTTTGTTCGAGTTTCTTGACTTTGGTGGTATAGGTTGTGTTAGCTGCGTAAATACTACACAACTTAATATGGTAAGTTTAATCTGGATAATTTCCAGTGTAAATTTTGGTTTCCCCTTAGTAATTTATGGTTAATTTCTGTTTAATGCAGTAGGATTTATTTTCTCTTGTTTGTTGCTAAATCTTGCTCCTTATATCTCACTTCTACTCGTTGTTGTCTAAATTTTCATCACATCATTTAATGCAATATTGGTCTCTAGTATTGGTTTTTGTGACTGTTTTACTGTTTTAGTCATATATTATTGTCTCTTAGAATTTGTCATTAAAATGGTTGTCAACTATGTAAATGTGTAGCTTTTTGGTTTTTGTATTATGATTTTATGTAGCTTTTAAGTGTATGGACTGGATATCAATACTTAAGAGTGACATTACTTCAGCAATGTTTGATTAGTCGTGCTTTCTCTGTTATTGTGCAAGAACCCAAATGTCTGATCCCATACATTTGCTCCGTCTGTATGGAATGCATGCATATGATTCTTATATGCAAGACTCCCATTTGAAAATGATCACCGGAAAGACCTCAAACTTTGGGTATAGAATATTTTTCTAATTATGTTCAGCACATTTGTTGCTGCTTGCTTGTTGGTTCTTTTTAGTGATCCTGTGCCTTGGTATTCTATTAGTGCAGTTATTTGACACATGTAGTTGGCTACAATTTAGAAGAGGGTTGACTCAAGTGCATTCTGTTTTTTGATTCTCTGACATAGTTTCACAGGTTCCTTTTATTTGGTGTTTTTTCTGCAGATGAGGAATATTGAAAATCTAAATGCATCTGTTTCATCGGTAAAAAATAATGCAAGTGATAGGCATTCTGCTCATTTTGATGGCAGACTGTTTATGGGTGCTGTTGATGAAGGAAAACTTATGCAATTCTGTAAAATTATCGAAGCTAACGAATCCAGCCGTTGGAATCATGCTCAAAGAGATGGCATAATTGCATGTGGTGGGCAAAACAACCAAGAAGCAAATTGTTCATTCAGGGAAGGGGACATTGGATTTTCAAATGTGATGAAACCATCCGTTCAGTCATTAACATTTGCTAAGTTAGAAAATAATAGGCCAACATGGGAGATTAAAAGCATGCATGAATCAAATGCACAGCCATCTTTGAGTATGTGTCTGGGAAATGCACCAGGGAACAACTCTGTCCCGCCTTCTAATGGAGAAGCTGTAGAAGGAAGACTTGAGGGAAAAACATCTCCTCCCTTTCATCAAGGGCAAAGATCTCGCCCTATATTTCCCAAACCGTTGAAGAGTGGGCTTACCATGAATGTGGAAACAGATAAAGGTACAATTTCTCAATCACGTGTTGCTCGGCCACCCGCCGACGGCAGGGGCAAGAATCAGTTACTTCCTCGATACTGGCCAAGGATTACTGATCAAGAGCTGGAGCGATTGGCTGGAGAGTATCCTTTATATTTTTTTATTTGATTGTCTTGAACATGTATAATAAACTCTGATAGTATAAATTTGGTTTATCAGTAGTTTCCCTTAATGTATGATAACAGTTTGAAATCCATGGTAGTGCCATTATTTGAGAAGGTTTTGAGTGCCAGCGATGCTGGTCGAATTGGCCGTCTTGTTCTCCCAAAAGCCTGTGCTGAGGTATTTTTGGAGTGTGATTTTCTTTGTTTCCTTATTTCTGTGCTTGCTTTTTATCTGAGTCTATTGAACTCTGTTTTTTTTAGGTTTTTTGTTTTTAATATATATAAATATTGAAATATCTCTTCACGCTTTAATTACTGAACATCATACAAGCTGGCGTATGAATTGCAGGCATATTTTCCTCCTATTTCACAATCTGAAGGCGTTCCTTTGCGAATGCAAGATGTGAAGGGGAATGAGTGGACATTCCAGTTCAGATTTTGGCCTAATAACAACAGTAGGATGTATGTATTGGAGGGTGTGACCCCTTGCATACAGGCCATGCAATTACGTGCTGGAGATACTGGTATGAATCAAGCTGGGGAACAAACCTGGCACATACCTATTGCATTACAATTTTGTACTTGAATTTTTATGTATGTTAAATTTTATATGAAATAATTGTGTTTTTGTTGTAATATATCCCTTTATAATATCGATTACCCAAAAAAAATTTCTTTTAATTTTTTTATTTATTATCATAGTTACATATGACCCTTAGATTGGGTTAGTTGTGTGTTGCAAATATTATTCCAATGATATTTTCAAAACAAATGGGGAAGAATTCATGCCTTGTAGAATTGATCTGTTTATACATGATTTATTGGTTACTGTGTAGGGTCAAATTTCTGATATTCTTTGCAGCTAATATGTCTTGGTCTTGCAAATCTGAAATTACTATTCTTTTATATGATGCTTTTATGCAGTAACATTTAGTCGGATAGATCCTGTAGGCAAACTTGTTATGGGTTTCAGAAAGGCATCAAATTCTATGGATACACAGGTTGTGACACAATTTCCATTTACTGTGTGACCTCTTCTTTGAATAATACATTATTATTATTAATAATTTTTTCTGTAGGTGAGTATGATAAATTGCTATTGTTTAAACAGGATACCTCCACATCTGCACAATCTAATTCAGCAAAGGGAACCGCCTCTGCTGGAACTGAGAATCTGCCATCAGGAAGTAATCATGCTGATCTTCTCCATTCAATAAAAGGGAATGTGGAGCCTCACTTAAATGGACATACAGAACATCTGCTTTTGGATACTGCAACTGCTGGGTTGCTTAAAACTGAAAATAATGAGATGACAAACAATAGTTCACTACAACAACAAATTTCGGTTTTAGAGAAGAAGAGAACTCGTAATATTGGACCTAAAAATAAGAGGTTGCTTATTGATAATGAAGATGCTATGGAGTTGAAACTTACATGGGAAGAAGCACAGGATTTGCTTCGTCCTCCTCCTAGTGTCAAGCCAAGCATTGTCACAATTGAGGACCAAGTATTTGAAGAATATGATGTAAGTGCAAAAGTGTCAAAGCAGTCCATATTTTTATTTTGTAGATTAGAAACTGTGAGATGTAGTTTGGAGAATACAAACTGGCTAATCTTTGTGATTTATGTGCTTCATTTCATTTAGGAACCCCCAGTTTTCGGAAAGAGAACTATATTCAGTGCCTGTTCATCTGGGTAAGAATCCAACCTCTTTGCATATTTAGCATTGTATTTGTATATGGTACAGTAGGAAGTCTTAACTGGTTACTACTTGTTTATCACCTGGAGTTGGTCTTGCCTGTGATCCCGTTGATATTATACTTATATCAGAATTAGGCATTAGATCTTAATTATTTCCACAAGCACATTTGTACTTGTCATGTTGATGTGAGCAAATTTTCAATTTGTCATTCAGCGGGAAGGAACAATGGGCTCAATGTGATGATTGCTCTAAATGGCGAAAGTTGCCAGTTGATGCTCTTCTTCCTCCGAAGTGGACATGTTCTGAAAATGTTTGGGATTCAAGCAGGTGCCCCAATGTTATTTTAAGACCAATTCTTTATATGAGATAATGATCAAATGATTTACAATTTTTATTGTGGACATTTTTTTTTTCAGTTGTTCATGCTCTGCACCAGAGGAACTAAGTTCAAGGGAATTAGAAAATCTTCTGAAAACCAACAAAGGTGTGATCCTGATTTTCATGTTTTAAATAAGCCCTGTGTCTGTCATGTTTGAGAATGGGTTGAGGTTGCTGTTACAGTTACTGTACAATTGATTGAATGTTTAAAATGTATGTGTCTATGCAAGTTCTGCATCCATACATTATCTGGATATGTTGAATGATGTCAACATTAATAAAATACCTGTCAACTTCTATTCGTAGGTTCCATGTGGTTTAACATGTAAAGTTGCTTGGCTTTTATAACTACGTATGTTTTGAGTGAAGTCTGTCACTTTTCACAATTCACACCATGTTTGTAGTGGCTGCTTTTGGTGGTGGAAATCTCAATTGCCAGTTAGAGTGCAATTTTACTTCCGAAACCGAAATGAGTCCCCCTATGCTGTTAGTTTATGTCTTCCCTTTGATCTAGCTGATTGGACCATAATAATTCCTGAATCTGTCTGCTATGCTTAATGCTTTCCAGATTTTAAGAAGCGGCGAATTGTAGAAAACAGCAAGTCAATCCAAGAACACGAACCTTCTGGTCTGGATGCTCTTGCCAGTGCAGCAGTTCTAGGAGAGAATTTCGTTGACACTGCCGAATCGTCTGCTGGAGCCACCACCAAACATCCTAGACACCGTCCCGGCTGTTCTTGCATAGTGTGCATTCAGCCCCCAAGTGGAAAGGGGAAACATAAGCCCACATGCACATGCAACGTGTGCATGACCGTGAAGCGCCGGTTCAGAACCCTCATGCTAAGAAAGAAGAAACGCCAGTCGGAACGTGAAGCAGATGCTGCCCTGAAAGATCAAACTCTCCAAAAAGATGAGTCAGATACTAATGGAGCATCAAGAGAGGATACAAGTAAGTTGGAGAAAGAGGTAGGACTAAGCAGAAGTCAAGCTGAGGTGGGTGAATCCAGTGCTGGACAGATAGATCTGAATTCTCATCCCAACCGCGAAGACATGCAAGTGGACATCACTGGACTTACCATGTCTAGTCATCTTGAAACAACAACAAACCATACAGTAGGGGAATTTATGAACCAAAATGGCCTAAGAAGCTTTAATAATGAAGTGCAGACTGGTCAGAATGCTTCTTTGCACACTCCTCAATCTAATGAAGAAGCTCAGAGATACTTCTCTGATGGAAGATGCTTTGCATCCGTTATGTGGAACCAGGAAAGAAAAGATGAGGTACACAGTCAACCAAGTCAAAGTCAAAACAATCTTTCTTAACAATTTATTTATTTTTACATTCAATCCTTTTTTTTCTTTACTGGATTCTTTTTTTTTTTTTTTTTTTTTTTTTATAAATTTGTCCTTACTTGCACTCCACAGTACATAGTTTGCTTTCTTTTTCAAAGGGGTGGTCAAAGATAGTTCGTTTTTATAAAAAAATAATGTAATTTTTATGTATCGTTTATCTTTAAAGTTTTTATTATTTTTTCATGGAAGTGGGTCATGCACTTTTCTTTCTTGGACAATGTATTTGTTTGTCGGTTATATGAATGAAAGATGGGAAAGAGTTTACACATTCAATCTGTTTGTCTGTGTGCAAATCTGATGATTATATTTTACCTGGTGTATGTTGAGTGAGGAATGAAGATTCTACGGCAATAATGGCAGAGGTTATATAGTTAATTATTCCATTAGTTAATTGAAAATTGTTATCTTTATTGTTAATTATTTACTTATTTCCTGGGTCGGGATCGAGAACTACGTGGGGCAAATTAGCGTTTTTACGATTGTACCATATCTATGATTTTCACTTGCTGCTTACAGTTTCTTATTTATTTGACAATCGAAATTTTATTTATTTATTATATTATAATTATAGTTTTATTTTTGGTGAAATTAGTACAATTGTAGTTTCTTTTTGACAACATCAAACTTAAGGAATTTCATTCATAATCAATCAACTGAGCAATACATTGTGGAACCTGATAAAAAAACTTGTAGACTAGTAAATGAAAGAAAGGGCTGCCTTTGCCAAAAGCATGAGCAATCCCATTGCCTTCCCTCCTCACAAAACCAACACATCTTTTTACAATTTTAGTTTAAAACAGATCTTTTTACTAAAAAGAATTTCGAATGTTTAGATTTGTAAACTGCAAATCTAAAACAACTAATATTGTATATGGTATTAAAAACTCCGCTAGTCTACTTGATCATTTGCTTTGGTCTTTTAAGTCATACATTGAAGGTCTTTTTTTAGTAAGTTATACTAATCATTTTTTAGTTTCATCAAATTATACAAATATTTTTTTTAATCATTATAGTATATGTCTAACATACATGAAAGTGTTAGTGTTCAAACATGAAGAGATTAGTATAGGACAATAGGAATAAAGAAAAGTGTAATATTATGTTTAATTTACAAAAATTTAAGGAGTGCGTGAATAATTTGTTGTTTTTCTTTTTTATAAACCGATTTTTCTAGTAGAGGGACATTACTTATTGTAAAAAATTGTGACACGTTATTAACTGCTACTAAGTTAGATGAGAGTAGAAACATCTTGTATTTTATCTGTACTTCAAAACCAATGAGTTGGGTTTGAAGTTGAACTACAAGCCCATTATAAGTTGAATTTGTTTTTCATATACAAAAAGTATTTGATTTATGTTTATTCAAAACCTATTATGAAATGGTAATTTAAGAAAATTTTAGTAATTTTTTCTCAACCTAAAAGAATAGGTAGCCATGAGGCAAAGCTTGTGGTATACTAGTACTGTAGGCAAAGTTTCAAAAGTATGGACTTTATATAACATTTGATAAAATGTTGTAAAAATATATTAACAATATTTTTTTATCATTTGATAATATTTTTTAAATGTTATTAAAAATATATTTTATTATAGTGTCAGAGTAAAAAAATATAAAATAAAAGAGGAATAAAATAAAAAAAAGGCTATATGGAAGAATGAAAATAAAAGAATATGAAAAAGTTTCTCTAATTATATGTAATTTACATGAGTGCAAGAATCAATGAAAATTAATAAATAAATTATATAAAAAAATTTTATACAGAAAACAAATTTATAATGTTTACTATACTATTTTAATATAAAATTACTTATTTATTTATTATGTATAAAATTGTTAGATACTGGACTCCTTTTTATGTGAAGAAAGAGAAATTCATTACATTTTTCACTTATTTAAGTAAATAGATATATAAAAAAATAGAAAAAACACCAACGGTTTGAGAGAGAGTAAGAGAAAAAAATAATTTTTATTAAAAGTTATCATAAAAAATGTAACTGTAGATTCGTTTACTGCTAGATCAGATTAAAATTTTGATAGTAATTTCGTAATATTTGATTTTTTGTCTTAAATGGTTGAATCGTAAAAACGATATTAAAGTTGTGAAATATTTAGTTTGCATAATAATTTTATTATTTGAGATTTTTCATATTCTTAATTATCTATTCGCAATCTTTATAACTTTATTGTTTGTCTGACTATTAACACTTTTTTGTATAATTGATTATTGAGACTTTTTTGTATTCTTATTGATTATAATAAAATATAAAATAAAAGAGGAATAAAATAGAAAAAAAATAAGCTATATGGAAGAATGAAAATAAAAGGACATGAAAAAGTTTTTCTAATTATATGTAATTTACAGGAGTGCAAGAGTCGGCAAAAATTAATAAATAAATTATCTAAAAAAAGCTTTATATAGTAAACACATTTATAACGTTTACTATATTATTTTAATATAAAATTACTTTTTTATTTATTATGTATAAAACTGTTAGATATTAGATTCCTTTTTTATGTGGAAAAAGAGAAATTCACTAGATTTTTCACTTATTTAAATAGATATATATATGAAAAAAAGAGAAAAAAAAAAACACCAATAGTTTGATAGATAATAAGAGATTTTTTTATACTAAAAGTCATAATAAAAAATGCAACTATAGATTCGTTTACTGTTGGATGAGATTAAAATTTTGATAGTAAATTTATAATATTTGATTTTTCATCCTAAATGGTTGAATCATAAAAACAAGATCAAAGTCATGAAATATTCAGTTCGCATAATAGTTTTATTATTTGAGATTTTTCATGTTCTTAATTATTTATTTGTAATCTTTATAACTTTGTTGTTTGTTTGACTAATAACACTTTTTTGTATACTTGATTATTGAGACTTTTTTGTATCTTTATTGATTATAATAAAGTTATTTCTTTAATATAGACGACCTGTGATTTTTATCTTATTTCGAGAGAGAATTTTATTCACGTTAAAATTTTTTAATATCTTTTACGTGATTATAATGATTTATTATTGTTATTTATTTGTTTTTGTTTCTCACCAATTTTTATAAGTTGAGGAGATCTATTTGTACTATATTTATTATGTGATTGAGTTCTTTATTATTATTGTGTTGTTATTTCATAAAAAATATTATCTAATTTTTAAGATAAATATAAAAGATTGATTTGTAAGCATAGAAATATTACCAAAATTATGAATTTTTGGATTTTTTTTAATCGACACAGGTTTTTTAATTGGTTAATATTGTTATGCGTAATGAAATTAAGTCTCCATAATTTCTTTAGTAATAATAATAAGAGCCGGTGATTTATATATTATATCACCACCATGACAAAAGTGATTTCACATTCATTACACATCATTTCTTTCTCCAAATAATATACTACTCCTATTAGCATCTTTTGATCAAAGTCATGTGGTAGTTACACCCAATGGATTAATATTTTAAGTTGAACTCGTTACGTTATTTTAGTCAATATTTACTTTTATAATTTTATATTCACGCATACAAGAAATATAAAATTACATTCATTATGCATATTAGATTCCTTTGCCTCAAGATCTATATCAATGGTAGCTACTCTTAATAAGATTAAATTCAACAGGCTCTCTACGTTAGCATGATCCAACATGCTTAGTATAAACAGAACACAACAACTTAAGTTTTATTCCAAATGGATGTAATTTATAGTTTTTTTGATGGATTAGATTAGTGACAAAAATAATTATTAACTGTTATATTGCTAATACACAAAGAGAGAGGAGAAAGAGATAGATAAGTGTAACAACCTCATTTTCATTACTAAAATAAACATACATATAAGTTTATCTTTATTATTAAAACAAAAGTCTACATAAGCATTTTAATATTACTACAAGGAGTAAATTTAAACTTCGTCTCTCGGATCTTCGAAAGGATCTTCTTCCTCAGAGGAATCAATTCTGGAAGCAGATCTGACCACCCTATGCCTATTACAACTTGAGGAAGAGTTGCTTGTCGTCTCCTCCTAGGATGTGATGGGAAACCGGGAGGTGACTCAAACATTTGTGGTGGTTCCACCTGAGTTAGCACAATAGGGAAGTCTATTTGTCCATAAGAAGTGAGAGCAAATGGAGCTGCATGAAAGAAAGTAAAACAAACATATCCAGTGTAGGTATCTAGTTGATATAATGAATCCTTCGTCCATCGTTCGCACAAAGAAGTTATAGACACATGAAACAACGAGTGAAATTCTTCAGACATCTTTTCCTGAAAGGGTTAGTGTAGGAGTGAATTTTCAATTCTTAAATAGTCATACAATACAGGCGTACCTGAAAACGTACATTCTCAATCTCACCGCTTCGTGTCCTATTTAAATAAATTACTAACATTTTGGGGATTCCTCATTGCCTCTTTACTACTACCACCAGAGGACTTATGCGAATCGTAATATTAAGTCCATGAGTTGCAATTACTTTGGGTGACAGTCAGAAGTACATGTCTCAAGTTGGTACATGACTTATATACTCTCTACTGACTTTGGTAATGCTATGCTTTGTCGGGATTACCAAGTCGGCTTTGTGACTCCTTAATTTGGGCAGTTCACAAACTTAGTGCCTAAACACCTCCAAGGACTTTCACAACCTGCATACATTCTCCAGGTACCTTCTGTAGTCAACGCATTTCATTTCTCCATTCTTTAGTCTCACTCGCATTCTTATTTATCTACCTTTACTTCTATCGATCAAGTCTCCTAAGTACTAGATCCCTGGAATCTTCTAATATGAAGATTCTTACTTTTTACTTGGCCATCACTTGATCTATTTTTGGCCAGAGGGGGGGGATTATGAAGACTTATCGATCTTCTCACTTCCTGAGCTGAGATGATAATAATTTCCTTCTTTTTTTGAAATTCATAGTAGTCTACTATTTTACTTCCACCTTAGAGTATCCATTGAGTACTAATTTTACAATCAATTTACTTACTGAAATTTTAGGGTAGAAAATCGCATTTACCTGTTAATCCAAGAATTAAATATCTCTTAAGAAACCTTTGCTCCTTTAAGTTGGATGCTCAATTATCTTAGTTATATAGTTTTTATTATTCTTCCCTCAACTTTTTGATAGAGTCTCAAGGGAGAAATTGTCATTTAATGAATACAATTAGGTCTAAGGGTATTTTGGTATTTTTCTCATAAAAATTCTTAGAACTTTCTTGTCTCCTTTCTACTATGGTATTTTGATGTTTCTCTTATGGCTATAGTCATAGATATTTCTATATTAATTCAATTCTTTGCAATGCTAACTATTTTATTTATTTATTAATAGGAGTATTTTAGCAAAATCTTCAAAAGTCATTATTGCAACCTTATTTCTTGGAAATGTATTCCTTAAGATCCTAAGAAACAAAATACTTTTACATTTCCTAGAAATTAGATTGTTTTCATATCATAAAATAAATTTATAATGAATCACATGAATAATGTTATTACCTAGGGGTATAATGGTCATTTTTATAATATTATTTTATTTATAAAGATTTTTTAACCTTAAAGAAAAGGATTCTATACCTTAGAAAGTGTTATGAAAGTTTTCTAAGGTTGATCCTTAAGTTTTATAACCAAATTAGGCCTAAAAATAAATTTTCTTCAAATAGGGGTGTTTTTCAAATTTTGTTAAAAATAATTTTTTTAACTAAAATTAAAAAAATAAATGTCTTGATCTGTTGTTCCCCTTTAACACTGCCTTGGTTTAAATTCCTAGAATTTTCAGGAATCATTAAAGGCCTGAATAGGCCAAAAATAGTTTAAAAATAATTTAAAAGAAAATTTTGAAGGGAGGGACATTTTGGTAATTTAGCTATCTTCTTCAACCTCTGGCCACTGTTCGCACCAGAGAATTCAAAATTGGGGATTTCAAATCCTTACATGTTTTTTCCAAATTAACTATTCAGAATCCTTTCCTGGCTCAATACGAATCTAACTCAATGATCAATTTGAAGTTATTTACTTTGAGTTAATCAATCGAAATCGAATTTTCTACGTTTAGGAACGAAAAATTTTGTTTTAATTCTAGAGAATTATGAAGTTTTAGAGTATGAAACTTTTCAGAATTCAAATTAGCATGCTATAGAGTGATTATGTAATCTAAATTAAAAGAAAGAAAGACTTTTCCTACCTTAATTCGAAGCTTTGATTTTTCATCAATGAAAGCTCAAAAATCTTTGCAATTTCGCGTTCTTCAGCTCTTTTCTTTAATTTCTTCTTCCTAATGTGTTTCTGGATAGTTTACGAAGCTAATGGGAGTGATTTGAGCAATTTTGGTAGGTCAGAGAGAGAGTTTGAGTAGAGAAAATTGGTATGCTTTTTTCTACCATTGAAGCTCCGCTTTCATGGCTTTTTATAGCCTCTGTCCACTGCCTAAGGTGATTATTTTATTCATTTTTGTTCGTTGTAGCTTTGCTAACTAAATGGTCTATGCTGCTTAGGCTGGGCAGCAGTTGTAGGCTCCTTCGAAGCTTTTGGAAGAACTTCTATGGCGGTTTGAAGAAGACGACTTGTATTTGAAAGGGATAATACTATTTTATTTTAGTAAGTTTCCAGCAATGGACTTAGCGGTCTCACTGGTCACTCCTCACTCCTCTATTCCTCTCAGTGCCTAAGGGGATGAGTTTGATTCTCAATCAACTCCCTTTTGCACATTCTATTTTATTTCCCAAGACCCATGTGCAGTATTCCCCTTATACCAATTAATTGTTAAAACTGCTACCCACGTGGGGTAGCTCAGTTGGCAAAAAGGAGGCGCTTTCTTCCTCTCTCACGGATTGGGGTTCGAACCCCAACTCTGCTTTTTCTTCTTTTTCTTTTGATTTCCCTTTTTTTTTTCTTCTTTTCTTTTCTTTTCTTTTACTTTTTTTTTCTGTTTTTAATTTTTATAATTTATTCCTACTTCTAAAAATTCCAGAAAAATTTTTATATATTCTTTTCTTAATTACTTTAATTATTGTAAATTCAAAAATGATAAATAAATATATATATTTTTTAATTAATTTTTTTAATATTAATAATTATTTAT
>JAMLFT010003479.1:0-21973 GCA_026544285.1 Pachyrhizus erosus | reverse complement strand
AAAATTTCTTTTACTTTCTTATAAGATTATAAAGACGCAAGATTATGACGTGATTAATATCAAATAAATAAATAGAAATTAAAATAAAAAAAGTCAAAATGTTTATCGGTTTGGCTTAAATAAGAGATAATGATAAGTAAATTATTGAAATCATAATAATAAATAAATAAATAAAATGTACTCTTGCAATAATATATTTATCAATCCAATAACTAAAATCACAAACAGTAATGTAATATTAATTCTAATTCATAGTAATAATTAATATTAAATTAAAAATATTTTTTATTTTTTATTTCAATATCATTAAATGCTAATTTAATAAGAGACAATGATAAGTAAATAATTGAAACTAAAATAAAAGGACAAAAATAGTCACTCTTGCATCATTTTAAGCTTGTACAAAGAATACAAACTATCCATCCAATTACTAAAGTCGTCAACAATAATATAATATTAAATTTAATTAATAAGAATAATTAGTAATGAATTTAAAAACAAATTTGTTTAATATTTTATATAGTTAAATTTGTTTAATATAATTAGGTCAATAATTATCTATATGTTAATATAGTCAAATTTGTTATTGATGATAAAGCTAGTTAAATTTGATTAGATCATACAAATGACTATTATAAAATTCAATTATCCATAAATAAATCACATTATTTTTAAATATTTAGTTTTAATTGTTACTGTTCATGGAATGCGTTATATAATATAAAATTAAAAATATAGTATACTAATATATTTATATAATAATTTATTTAATAATTTATATTTCTTAATTATTACATATTATGAATGATTTTAAATTTAGCTGTGTATTTATAAAATCATTACTTTGAATTATTTTTATTTATGAAACATATTTTAAAGTAATTGATTTAAAAATTTATATAAATAATAATATAATATTTAATGTCACGATTTAAAATAAAAAAATTAAATTTGTATAATAAATAATGTGTTATTGTTTTTATTTTAAATTCTTATTTTTTATGAAATATATTTTAAAGTAATTATTTTTTAAAAAATATACATAAGTATTAATATAATATTTAATATTATTACTTAAAATCAATATGATAAAAAATAATGTTTAATTATTAGAATTGTATAATAAGCAACATGTTATAGCTTAATGTAAAAAGTAATTTTTAGTTATCAATATTAAATAAATTAATATAAATATATCCACATTAATTTATTTAGTAATTTATATTCTGAATTATTACATGTTATGAATTATTTTAAATTTATTTATGTATGTCTAAAATCACTATTTTAAATTATTATTATTATTTGTGATATATATTTTAAAGTAATTAATTTTTTCAAAATTACATAAGTAATAACATATTATCTCATATTTTTATAAAGAATAATATTATTTAATGTTATTATTTAGTATTAAAATTAATATTTATCAAAATTGTACAATAAATGACACATTATTATTTAGTATAAAAAAGATTAAAATTACATATTAAATAATATCAAAGAGAGCAATTTAATCCTTTATTAAAAATAATTATTAAAAATTGACTTAATCAATGATTATTACAAAAGTTAAAAATTTAGTTCAATAGTTAATATTTGTTGAAAGTTCTTTTTACTTATATATATTGATAGATAGATACATTAGTGTTACAATTAGACTATTAACGATTCTTTAATTTTTTTTTTTCCCATAAATGCTGGTGGACGCACGTATTATCTAAGAAAGGAGGATTCAGATCTATCTAAAATTCTGGATTAGAAAGAAAGCAAAGTCATCAATTTTTCATTTTTAGCCCAATTGGTATTTGGTAGAAAAACACAATAAAAGGAAAGAAAGAAAAATCATTAAAAGAGAAAGAGAAAAAGGAAAAGGAAGAGGAAGAGGAAGAGGAAGGAAGCAATCGCAAGTCGTCTGTCCCGCGGGAGCAGACGACCTGTCTTCGTCGCCAAACAACCTCAAAAACAAGAACATCACCACTCCACAGAAAAAATAAAATAAAACAAGTTTCGTATTTTGATCTTTCTTAAGTTTCTGATCCATGGAGGTGCCAAGTTCCTGGGATTCCCTTCGCAAACAGGTTCCAATTATTCTCCTTATCATGCTTTTGCTCATGCTGTAAATGATGCAATTGATCTGGGCATGCACAATTCGACTGCCAAATTGCCAAAATTTCGATTTTCTTCTTCTAGGGTTTCTTCATTTTGTCGGTGACGGGGATTTCCTGGGATGGGATTCTACCCTTTTGCTATCTGTGCTTTGAAGAGGCTTTAATTTGGTTTTTTAATTGTCAATGGGTTGAACTATGAATTTTTGCAATGGTTAAAAAAAGAGAATTAGGTTCATTTGATGTAGGTCTGGTTGGTTAGAAACTCACCTGATTTGTTTAGGAAATGAGGTTTTTGCATTGTGATCTATATTGACAGAGAGTGAATTTCGGTTGGACGAAGATCGTTTGAAGGTACCTAATCAGGGTTGATGTCGCTGGTAACAAAATGTTCTGTTTTAACTAGGTGATCATAGATGGTGTAGGGATATTGTTTTGTGCTTTTACAACAAAGGATCACACTGTTAGAAAATATGAACTGATTTTGAGTGATTAAGGCCCTATTTGCTTTACCATTATAAAATTAATTTTCCCAATTTTCAATGCTATTCCTCTTTTAGATTTTTCAAAATCAATTCTATCTCTTAACTTTACTCCACTGCTGAACCAAACAGGCACTAATATCAAGATTTAAATCGTGAATCATCAAGCTAATTTTTGTATTGTAAATCATAATTTGTATCGAATCAGACCATTCAAAGGCAATGAAAAGTAACTTCAATTATATCATATAGGTGATACATAGTGTTCAATATGAAATATAAAATTGATAAAATGCCTTGAAAAACAAAATTATTAGTTATGTACGAGTTTGTGATACCTCTATTTTTGAAGAACGGAAACAAAGAAATGTAATAACCTATTAAAGTTCATGCGTTGAATGAGTAAGCGACAAATAACGTTGTGAATTAATCAAAATAAATTAAAAAATGCTTCTTCAATTCTTTTTCATTTAACTATTTAAACTTATGATTCTTCAATTTCTTTCATGAGAATTGCTGAAGGAAAAAAAAAGAAAAAAATAGTGAATTGTTAAATCGTGTGATTCATATTGATTATATGAAATTGCATCAATTCATTCATATGATGTGAGATTCAAGACATTTGAAATTGATCTTAGGATATGAATTGATAGCTAGCCGAATTGCATCATATTGAATGATTCAAATCGTGAAACGGAAGATTTTTAGATATTCTTCGCAATATTGTCAGAACTAACAATACAGATGGACAACCTTACAGGTTTTTGGTAGTGCGAGTATTTACTGGGGTCCTGATGGAAAGCTTATGCAATGGAGAAATTTATTTGTATAATTTTGTGTAGAACAAACTAATAGACGGGAAGAGAAAAAAGAAGAGTGAGATAAAATGGCTGATGTAGTATAGAGAGAAAAAATAGTGTTATATGAAATATATAACTACGTAATACTATGGAATTTTAGTTGTGTTAGTCATTTACATCTTCAGGCTTGCAATTCATGTATATTTTAAGAAATATATATATTAATCTTTTGCAAGTGTGGGTAATTTTTGCTGATCAAGTGTTGTTTAATCTGTTTATAACTTGGTTTCTCTTCCTTGGTCATAATAACATGATCATCACAGTAATGATGATAATAATGAATAAAAATGTGGAATTTTTATTTTTATTTTTGTCTTCCTTTGCTGTTACCTAGTTTATACATATTTTTGTTTTCTTAGGCAAATGATTGATAGCAGACATCCCTCCCCCCCATCTTTTGCAGGCGAGAAAACTTGAAGCTCAGTTGGATGAGCAGATGAACTCTTATCGTAAATTGGTTTCTGCTAATGTTTCTACAAAAGCTGATGCTGCAGAGAGTGATTTAGAGTCTTGGATTGAGCGACTACTAAAACAACTCCAACAAGTAAACGCACAGATGCAAGCTTGGGTATCATCTGGTGGTTCGGAAATGGTTTCTCATACTTTGACTAGACACCAAGAAATTCTTCAAGATCTCACCCAGGTATTCTACAGTCTGAGCTTTGAGTTAGCCTACATTTTGTGAGGCCATGCCATTTATGGTGCTTTCATTATTTTGAATTCCTCTCTGCATGCAAATAAGGATAGACATTTCATGTACCCCGAGACCAATGGTTTATTATGACAGCTAAGGATTTTAAAATAAATATGTTCAACTTCACTTCCATTAATGTGTAGAAAGAATCCTCCTTTAACTGCCAGGAAATATGTCAAACTGCTGGAAACTGTCATCAGCATTATATCTTGCTAGTACAATGAAGTTGTGAATTGTGATTGAATTATATACGTTTTTTGAATCTTTACTTTATCAACTAGTATTCAATGCTATGATCCCCCTCCCCCCCGTTTTGTATTCCAATTTCTTTTTCAAAGTCTTTATGATATTTTAAGCTAGGTGATACTTGATCTGATTTTCAAAGTCTTATTATATGTTTTTTCCATAATTTGCTCTTAGATCTTTGACATAAAGTTTACCTTTACCTTTGTGTTTACTTTGTATTTTTTATTTGTTTTTGTTTTTATTAATTGCTTTATTTCGTCAAAACTGTTAAACTTTTTGCACTAAGCTTTGGATGTAATTGAACTGCAGGAGTTTTATCGTCTTCGCTCAAGTCTTCGAGCTAAGCAAGAACATGCTTCACTGCTAGAGGATTTTAAAGAATTTGATCGGACAAGATTAGATTTGGAACAAGGTGTAGACTCTGAACAGCATGCACTCCTAAAAGAGCATGCTTCTATCAGCCGAAGTACAGGACATGTCAGTGATACAAAATACTTATTTTGCTTTTCTGATATAAAGTGCTGTTTTCTTTCTTTTTAATTCAGATATTCCCAGCGGAATATTATATTATTATAAATCAACTTTTTTTTTTTCTACAATGCACCTGATTTGTATATTGTCCAATTTTTCTTTAGCTGGGTTAGGGGATTTTTAACTTACAAGTCGTGTAAGCATAACAGATGTTGCATTAGCCTGTTAGGGATTAGGAAAATTATAATTAACCCCTATATATTAAATTAGAATCCTCACTATTTTTCTTAGTCTACTCCGTCTCAACAAGCAACATGACTTTTCCTATATCAAGCATTTCAGATTTTTTCTTTTATTTTTCTCAAATATTATTGCTTAAATTTAGCTAGTCCTCATTTATCTGGTTGTTAATGCCAATATTTTTAGATTTGGAGTTCAAAAATTTGAATTTTGACCCACATCATATCAAATTAATAATTAATTCATACAATTTATTCTCATAATTCCTCAATTTCATATGTTTTATCTTATTAGTTTATTCGTATATAATAAAATAAAATCCTATTGTATTCTTATTAAAATCCTCAAGACACATGGTTTCACCATTTCTTTGACTATGGTGATGTTTTCCCTTTAATGTATTTTTCATTCAATTTATTTATCTAATTTTGGAGGGTGAGCCTTGGCGCAGCGGTAAAGTTGTGCTTTGATGACTGATTGGTCATGGGTTCAAATTTGGAAACAGTCTCTTTGTATACTTAAGGATAAGACCACTTACAATGACCCTCGCTTGTATATTTGTATAGTGAGGAGTCTTCTGACACCAGGGTATGTTAGTTTAGTTTATATATTTAAATTTTACTTATTTAAAAATACCCGTGTAACGTATGCATGGGAAATTTGCTAGTAATGTTTGATGCTAGTGAAGGGAGTTGAACCATGAGAATGAGTTGAATGTCAGGTTAAAACTTTCAGTCTAGCAATTTATCTTAAACTCCAGAGGTTGTGGTTTCTACAGGGAGTAGGGTTGGTGCCTAATTAAGGTAAAGAAACTAACGACAGGAACACTATTTTTAGGATGGTGAATTTTTGTATTATTGTTAAATTGATTTAGTGAGTGCGAGTTTCAAGTGTGAGACGGGAAGAAGGTGTTTCGAAAGTTATGTTTCTTTGGGTGAATCAATATTCAATACTAAAATGTTAGAACAAAACCATTAGTATTTTAAGGGCCTGTTGGAATTTCGAATTAGAAATGCTAAACAACATGCCTTGTACTAGGGATACAACTACTGCAAAAAACTGCTTTTCTGAGAAGCCATTGATTTTTCTTTAAATTGTATCTGATTTCCAATTGGGCTAAGTCTTATTTTGAATTGTTCTGTCTATGCTTGTGCTGCAGATGGACAATGTTATTTCACAAGCACAAGCAACACTTGGCGCACTTGTATTCCAACGTTCGACATTTGGGGGTATCAACTCAAAGCTCGGTAATGTGAGCAGTCGCCTCCCAACGGTATGATTCTCATCATCATGGATTTTGGTATTTTAATCATTTTCCTGTTGGCCATCTACATTGTGCGTGTATTGTGAGATTGAGATCAGAGTGCAAAAACAGGGGGGCATTGAATGAGGTTGTTAATTTATACATGAAATTTGATATTGAATTTCATATTTCATATTTCATGAGAATGTTGAAACCACCGTCTGCATGGATGTTGTTTCAAATTATGTTGTTTAATATACCACTTTTTAATAACGTTGCAGGTAAATAACATACTTTCGGCAATAAAGAGAAAAAAGTCAATGGATACCATTATACTTTCCCTTGTTGCGGCCGTTTGCACATTTCTCATTTTCATCTACTGGCTATCCAAGTGAAGCTGTTGTTTTTGTTGGGTGCTCAACTTTTGTAAACTCTTGTATTTTCCTTGTCTATTGAGCTTAGTAGCTCGTGCCATGCTGAAACGCATTTTTCAAGTAGTCTATTTTTTATTCCATTGTTTATCCATGTATCAGAAAGCAATGTCGAGTAAAGATCAGAAATTAATTACCTAGTGTTTCATTTCTTGATTCCGATTTCATATATCATAGCTTGTAGTGAGTGGAAAGCATATAATTTTTTATTTTATTTTTATAGTGTGTTTGGTTCAACTTATTTTGAAGAATTATTTTTACATCTGTTTGTTGAGATAGTTTTTGAAAAAAAGTTACTTTTCCTGAATTAATCTTTAATTGTATGGAATGAAAAGGAAAAGCGCTGTCAATATTGTCGTGGCAGAATTGGCCCTCTCCTAACTTGGTCTTGTCTTATTCTTCTAAAGAAGAGCGATAACAACACTATTTAATACACCTTTTATTAATTAACATTTATTAAAAATTAAAATTATGAATGAAGTTTTAACAATTTTCAGTCGATAATGGAAAGTTTATTAGAATATTATTAAGATTTTTCTTTGCTGACATTTCTTCTTTTAAATGTGATATAACCTACTTAGCCAGCAATTTACAGCTAGAATAACTGGATCTCTTCACTAGTTCTTGTTCTAAAGAGGAGTTCTAGTAGCAATTTTAATTCATTTTTTATTAGTTAAAATTTATAACAAATTCAAAACTCATGAACGAAGTTTATTAAATAACAAATGAGATTTACATAATTTTATAGTTTTTAATATATTTCAGTTAATAATAAGAATTGTTAAATAAAATGCGTTAGAAAATGTTACTCAAATACCTCTTATTCTAAATGTGATATAACCTAGCCAGCAGAGAACAGCAAGAATAACTTGAGATCTACATAATCCAAGCACCTATAAATGTTAAGTGCACTTCTAAATTTGTCTTTAGCCACTGAACTAGTTCTTTTGCACTCAAATGTTTTTCCTCCAATCAAGCTACTTAATATTCATAGGCCTACATTATGCTGTCAGGCATCATCTATGAGAACGACAAATTAAGTTAACACCATGTGTTACATGGGCCTAAACGCCTTTAGATTATCTACAATAACAATGCATGGGAGTCCTATCTTGTATTCTTGTGGGGGTGAAATTTCAAGTGTGGAAAAGAAATATACTCCTCCACATTAAGACACAACATAGTTTATACAAGGCTAGAAAAGACTTGATAGATTTCAGTCAGAATTCGCCAAGATTCATAAAGGGTGGTAGACAGGTAGCTGGACAAGTGAAAGAGGTATGAATCTCTTATTTATTAGAAAAAAAAGTAAATGACACTGCTAACACATTCTGGAAACAAAAAAAAAAATGAAAAGAAAAGCTGACAGAATTTGCCTTTAGAAAAAGGATGCATCATAGAGAACTTTTTAATGCTTTTGGAGCGGTAGCCTTTATAAATTAGCTTGATTGGAAATCATTAACAAATCTAAATGAAAAATTCTTGCAAATAACTTCTTATTATTTATTTGTATCCTATGATGATGAATAACTTCAGCACTGATCCCAATCACAGTTGTTGCCTTAGCGTTGGGCAAAATTCAAATCAACTATGCTATTACTTGTCCAAAAGCCTTGACTCAATTGGCACCAAGTTCCTTTGAGTTTGAAATACCATTGAAGCTCCTTTGCCACTACTTTTGGCCTAACTATCTCCACCCCTATTAGATCTTAGACATGTTATGTAGCAACAATGACTACAAATGAGCCATAGACACGTGTTTACCTATATCTCTTCTGTCATATTCAGATTAACACTTCCTTGAAGCACATGGTGATGTGATTTGCGTGGTAGTGGAAATAAGTGGTTATGTTTGAGTTATCGTTAGATGTTCTCATGTTGGTATGATGGGTTGGTAATGGACAAATTCTTGAGTCCCTATTACTTTTAGAACATTGATTCATTCTGAATAAATAAGCATGAAGATCTTGTAAAGCGATTTTGAGTCAAATTCGGCCAAGCAAACGCACTAGTACAAAAGCAGAGAACTTCAAGAGCAATTGAATTCTTATCCCATTTCACCTTTATCTCCAACCATATCAATGCATATTTTGATGTTCCCTTGACTTCAATCAACAACAATGAATTTCACCTAGAGGATCCATCATGTAAATATTCTTTCACACAAACCAGTCTTTCTTTTTTGGTGGAACACGTTATATTATTATTATAAATAAGTTTAAGTATATACTTTTTTGCTAATTATTTGAATCATCCCTCAGTAACTTACTCCTTGTGATTTGTATACATTTTAGGTATTTTCTTTAGGCAATTGTATTGTATATACGGAAAAACTTCATAAACAAAATCCATATATATTTTTTTTAATTTTTTTTACAACTAGATTAAAATATTTTTAGACATCTAGGTGCTAATTGACACTTACTCTTTGTTTTGTGTCACAGTAATAGTAAAGAAATGAGGTGGAGAAAATAAATATATGAAAAATAAAAAATTAAGGGAAGAGAGAAATTAAAAAATGTGAGATTCACACTTGTTTTTTTTTTTTCCAAAAGAGTGTAGAGATAAATAATACCATGTATTTATCATTGAAAATAACTGATTATTTTTTTTATAATAGATTATCACAAACGTATATCAGTAATTGATTTGCAAAGGTACCAATCAATTTTTAATGTCCAACACTCAAATGAAAGTTGATTTTCACAGTTTGAAAATCAATTTTCATATGCAATAATTAATTTTCACATTTTTTTAATAATTGATTGTCACGTTTTGTAATTGATTTTCACATTTTGAAAATAAATTATTTTAATTAAATAAATTATTTTTAATCATTTTCTTATTTATCTTTTTTTATTTTTTTTTCTATTCCTCTTAAACTAAACACATTCAATTTTACTTTATTTCTCATTTATTTCTGTTAATTCTATTTTTTTCTCTGTTTTTTACCACTTCATTTTTTTTTCATATTTTTTCAATAAAATATATTGCTATTGAAAAGAAAAAGAAACAAGTTTACATGTATAATAAGTGATAAAAAGTCCATTTGTTTGTGTTTATTTAAAAAATATTTTTAATAAAATAAACAGTTTATTAATTTTTTGATGTGTTTGTTTAAATTATTTAAAATTAATCAAATTGGCTGAAAATGTAATAAGAAAAGTGAAAAAAAAAAGAAAAAAACAAATATGAATAGGATATATGATATTCCAATGTGTCATATCAATCTTAAATCCTGCTCCTTACACTGAATTAATCAGTTCAAGATCTAGTTATAGGCCACATGTTACATTCTCCACGGCTATGTGCAACACGACAGTTGACCAAAAAGCAAAGTAGAAGACGACAAAATAAGGAAGCCAGCCAGAGCTTCCAATCAGATTTATCATTCAACAATATCCTACTGATGCACACAAGTACAATTTAATTTAACATTTCATCCACATGAGTAAAATTATCATTTCATCTCACGAATTATTTGTTGATTTTAGTTATTAAAATATGAATTATAATTTTTGTCCTTTTTCGTTCCCTTGATGGTTCATTATCTTTAACCCCTCTATGATGCAGACATATAACATATCCTTTTTCTTGTCAAGCATTTGATTCCAAGCCAACGTGAGCACAAGCAAAAGAGTTAAACAATCTCAAAAGTTATTACTTATCCATCAGATGTCAAAGAATTCTTTGCTAAGTATCACAGCATGTGTTTCTGCAAGCCAACCGTGCGGCCTCAGTTGCTTGTGTACAACCCTTTGTGTTGGTTGTTGTCACAATCAACATTAAAATGAGGTTGCAAGCAAAAAGGCTCCAACCCTCTGGAAAGGGAAAGGTTACAAGAGTTTAAAGGGGGACCGAGGGGACCTCATTAACATTTCTCATACCATTGCAATATTAGATCATTATCAATTTTCCTTCCAACTTAAAGAAGATTAGAAATTAATCATTGCCTGATTTATGCCAAGCCTTCATATCAAGATGTGCTACAAGACAAAATCTATAATAGTCATATTGTATCATCATAACTTACCCAACATTGTTTGTCATGTCAATTTCAACTGTCACCTAAACATGGCTGGCTACTTAATAATGCACTCGTGAACAAATACCAGTTCCACTTGAAAGAGATCGAGGCAGTTAATATACCTCACCAGAGGAGTAAATTTTCAGTACTTTTGCAGTTTTTTTTTTTTTCAATTACATATCTGAATTTATATTATTTTTTAATTAAATCTCAACAACAACCTTTTTTAATTAAATTTTAATAGAAACCTAATTAAAAAATAAGTAGAAATTTAAAAATTCAACTAAAAAATAATTTATAAATTTATTTAAAAATGACAAATAATTAAAAGACCTAATTAAAAATTGTCAAGTCTGCAAATTAGTATTCTAACCTTTGTAAGTTATGTTGAGAATATTAAATTTAAAATCTACAAAGCTATAAAAGCGAGAATACTAGATTATGAAAACTTGACAATTTTTATTAGGTATCTGAACAATGATAAGGATTTAGGATTTAAATGTCTTTTTTAATTGAGTTATTGAAGTTGAATGTGTTTTTTTTAATTAAAGTTAAGGATTTAGGATTTTAATATTTTGTTTTATAATTTTATAGATAAAATTTTTGTATTATTATATTTGTCAGTAATTGGATATACTGATTGACCAAGATGTCTACACCTTGTAGTGTCTTATGGTATTTAGTTGATAATAATATTTTTTTTTCTTTTGGCTGTTTAAAAAAAAAGGGAGTTTAAGGTTTAAAAAATAAATATAAGTTCAACAATTTAATTAAAAAAATTTTAATTAAAGATTATTAAATAATTTAGAGACTTACAAATTAATTTAATTTTTATTTTATATAATTAATATTCTTATTTTTGGTGACTACAGGTAATATTTAAATATAATCTTATTTAATCTATTGATAATTTATCTTGATTATATGTTTAGAACTTGAAATTGTATATATTAAGATGGAATAATTTTACATCAATTAATCCATTTGGCGGGTTATTTATCTTATTTAGAACTTCGAAAAGATGATATAAGAAACAAAATAACCTCGTAAATATATATATATATATATATCATAATATTAATAGTACATACTCTTAAAACTCTAAAATTTATCTCACAAAGAGAAAGGGAAAGAAGAGGTGGAGTCTGACTGTCCGAGGGAGGTTTGGAAATTGAAATGCTGTGTGGAATAGTGCCACGTTTTGCTGGAACAGAAAAAGCAAAATGGTAGTATATGATAATGAGCATAAATGGTAGAAGCAGCCATAGTAAGAGAGAGTTGGATGGTTGTCCCTGTATGGCAATTGTTCGTGTCACGCTTTACTAGTCGAAGAAAGGAAACTGCCATCTGAAATTCCCAGAATAGGCTTAAACAATTAAGTGTTTAAACCAAGCATTATCATCTTAACTAAAAGTCTAAAACACAAGAAAGGACCTATACCCAACTATGAAAAGGCAATTTCTTCGGATAAATACTAGGGACCTTAGTTTATGATGTCGTATCAACTATGAGATCTCTGTAAGTAAACGCTTGGTTATATTGGACAGTTGAAGCTCCAAAGTACATTACAATCTAGAGATATAATGAATTTACATAACATTTTTACAACATTATTTTTTCTCTCTGCCGGATAGATTATTTTATCCCACATACTCACTCTTTTCTTTTTATCTTTTTTTGTTGTATAATTTCTTTTACAAAATTTCTATATAAATGCTGTTTCTCGATCCAAATGGGAACATGTTTCATGATTAAGGTCTTAAGGGTGAGTCCGTAAATACCGACTTACATATTCATTCTGACGAGAGGAAAGCAATATAAGAATTAATGGTAGTTAGTGATGTTGCAAGAGTAGAAATGCTATATGTACATTTTTTTTGTTAATATTCAATATTGAAAGTTTATTGTTACTCTATGATGTGCAAGACAGGTGCGAATTACATACGGGAAAGAACCTTGCACAAATACACACACACACGAGAAACAAAAAGACATAATCGCATAATATACAACGCTGACAAAGATACCACCATGCAGCAGCATAAGAAAAAGTTTGACACCAAAGACCTTTGTCTGGGTACAACATGACAGACGCTGGAAAATTATTTATTTATTTAGCTAAATTCTTATTACTCCTTGTCCTGGGTGTTATCATTTGTAATCTTCTAGTGAATATTACTTAAACAGTCTTTTGTTAAGTTTTAAGGGATCAAGTATATGTAGCTGTCAGTACTACTAAGTTACAGTTATTATGAAACTCTGGCTGTTGCATTATGACAATCATATGAAGGAACCCAAGAATAAAAGCACTAGCTAGTGAATTCCAGTTGTCTTATTTGTCAATTCTTAGCAATAACTAAGCTGCTAAGGAGGGTAGTACACAATTTGGATAGTAGTTGGTTGAACGACAGGTTAGAAAGTTTGGTGCAAATAAATCCCATATTTTTATCTAAATTCCTAAGCAATCAAACTAGCTTTAAGCATTTCCACATGTGCTTCTGTTTTATGATTAGTTCAAAACATGGTTTTAAATGGAGGTTGTAGTTGCAGTTGCAGTAGTTTATAGTTGTTGAAATTACAGAAAATTATGATAAAATGCACCTTCAAACATCACAAACTACAATTTAAAACCATCGTTCCAAGTATTGGGACCATCTGCTATTTTTTAGAAAGTACATCATCATATTCTGACCCTTCAGAACTTTTCTTGTATGATTTTTTTAAAAAAAAAATGCAATTCAGTAAATTTAGTCTGAATCATGAACTGCACACAATTCACATCCTTAGTTTGAAACATCGAAGTAGGGCCTACTACATCGACATTGGGAAGTGGTGACACCAGTGTCCAGGTGTAATTGGCAATGAGGGCAGCATATTCCTCTTGCATGCCTTTAAGGCAATTCAAATCTATGGTTGCTTGTTTATATGTGTAGAGGGTTCATCTGAAAAATGGTGAACAGATACAGAAACAGAAACAGAGGGCATTGAAAAATTACATCTTAAAATTAGCCACAAGAGCGTCAATGAAAGAGGGCCTTATACCATTTTGGAAAAATAAGACAACTCATTGATTGAAGATATTTATGCATGATATATTGAAATATAAAATAATTCATGTATCTTTTGTAGATTTTTTCTCTCAACTGTCTTTCGATGGTTAATATGGTTAATTCTGTCACTTGCATGAAAGTAAGATACTCTAAATTTAAGGAGACCAAGAGTTTTATTTTTATAGAATTCTATTGATGAAAAACATACGAATGAAAGATTTTGTGAAATTGAATTCGGTTCATGATTTTAAAAAACAGTGAGAATTCTTAATCTCTCTTAATATGGAAACCCATACTTTGAATCAGTGTTTTCTCATTAAATTCTCCTCAATTGTATTGATTTACTTGAAAGATTTTTCTTTTTATTTATTTGGTTTAAGATTTTGAAATAATTCACTTATGGAGCTTTCATAATTTAGTGGTTACGACTTTAATCCTTGGAACAACTCAAATTTTTGGAATAATTGATTTATGACAATGAAAAATACACAAAAGACATAAACTCAGCCCAATAGCCTAAGTGTCATATGATAGGTTGTTGACTTGTATATTCTTTGCATAATAATCACTCATATATAATGTAATACATGAAAATAGAGGATAAAGACTGTGTGTTACATTTTTTCTTTTCCACTAGCTTAAATAGGAGATTAGTTGCTGACCAGGATTTATATGTATGGAGTTGGTCTTCTAGAATCGAATCAATTAGCGTGGAAGGATTAAAGTGAACACTTAAAAGGTAACCTGCAAATATCCCACTGCTAAAATAAATTGGAAGTGTGGACAAGTCTATTTCCTACGACGAGATAAACAAAGCATAATGCAGGACAAGGACACAAGAGTTTCAGCGAAGATACTGCAAATCCACCAACAGGGTTAAGAAATTCAGAATACCACACCTTTTATAAGACAAGTCCATTCTACAATACCACATTATTCTGAAATTCAAAAGTAGGCTATTAATCTTAACTTGGATTTTTAGCCCGTCATAACCTATAGACATGAATATACCGATAAAAGGCAGATACAGAGACTAGAAATGTAAAGTGACATGTGAGAAGACAAATAAAAATTACAAAAAATATCAAAAAAGAAACGTTCAATGGGGTATGCACTAGCAAGTTGTACGTGGATGTTCTACATATGTTCCAATCAAGCACACACAGACAAAGGCATGTCTTAATTTTTAGGTCTTGCTATATTAAGACCTTGTAACTGTAAAATAGTGCTATCTACTTCTATACATAGCACACACCATTTATTGTTGTTACATCACTCACAAACTCCATCTTACTTTCTGTTAAACCAAACTTCCATAGCCAATACTACCACCAAAGCAATTGTTTCTAATTTCTTGCCACATGGATCTTCAAAGGCAAGAGCCATGCCCTTCTGAAATTTTGAACAGCACATTTTCAGATACTGTGCCGTGCCTAAAACCTTCCATGGACACTCAAACAAAGAGGAATCACACAGAAAATGAAGTTCAAAAACACCCACATGACTCAGTTCCTCGCGTTTTACTAGATCTAAGTCTCTCCAACCAGGATTCAGGTGATGATTCAAAGCCAGAACTCAACCTGCTCAATTGTTTCCATACAAATTTCTCTGAGAATTCATCAGAATCTAGTCAGGGAAATGAACTGGATCCCCGAGTTTTCTCATGCAACTACTGCCAAAGAAAATTTTTTAGTTCTCAGGCACTTGGGGGACACCAGAATGCACACAAACGTGAAAGAACTTTGGCAAGAAGAGGATACAAAGCTGGTGCAGCAGATTTTGGACACTCATACTCCAACATGCATTTTCTGCCTTCACATGGCTTATACAACAAAGCACTTGGAATTCAGGTTCATTCTATGATTAACAAACCTTCTTACCAAATACCCTTTTTTGGCTTGTGCCGTTCCAATGGGTGGCAGAGGCAACCTTTGGATTCACAACCAGCAATTGGGAACTTTCGTGTGGGGGCAGAAACCGAGTCATCCTTGGCCGATAGTGTTCCAAAGTTAGGCAAGTTTTCCACAAGGTTGGTGACAGAGGGGTTTGGAGGTTACTGCTTTGGTAGCATTACTCATTTGAAGTCTAAACAACAAGAGAAGTTGCAGAAGCTTGACTTGTCCCTTAAGCTCTAAGTAGTTACTATCCAACATGCCATACCCCAGTTTATTTGTGTCTTTTCTCATTGGCCAAGAGCTTGACACCTCTTTCCTTTTACACTTCTTTTGTCCTCATGTATCTCTTGCTCCAGCAAGTCTAAATGCATTTTGGCTACTTACCAGAGGTTGTGTTTTGGTTTTAATGTTGTTTGCTTTATTTTGTCATGAATAATGGTTCTACATGGATGGATTTATTTTCAAGTTAAAACTTCCATCAAGCTTTAAATTGCTTTGTAATAGCATGAATACATCAAACTCTCTTTTCTGCCCCAATTCAAGGTAGCTAGGGAAGTTAGGTCCTCACTGCTTGGAGTTGTTCAATAATTGATTTGAAAATTATAAAAATTGAGGGATCTGCATGTGTTTGATTCGTCCAAAAACATAAGTTCTATAAAAGCAGGTAGAACTTATTTCACTAGATTACTGATATTTTAACTATAGTGTGGTCAAAGTTCTACTTAGTTACTTCCCATCCAACTATTAGATACAGAGCATCTACTACTCCCCGAATTAAGAACGCTAGTTCAGTACCATGTAGTTATTGGAGTTCCCTTATTATTTGACAATGCAGTAAATGTCAACCTGAGACTGTTTGGATCAGGGCATATATGTCTCACATATTGGGTGACAAAGGTCCACACTACGTAGAAATTTGGATGGTAGTGAGTGTCGTTTTTTCAATTCCTATGGAAGATTGGTCCACCAAAATGCACAGTTTCAATGGCTGTGATTGTCTCACTGACTCCTACTTTGACCCACCTGTAGTTGGAGAAATCGACCATCTCTATTGGGATCAGAGAAGTAGGTGAGGCAAACCATGTGAAAGTAAGCCAAAATGACACTCAGCTCTGCTATCACATCATTTTAAAAGGAAATGTTATTGATTAAAATCTTGAATCTTGATGGTCTTGATTTCTTACCTAAAGATATCTGAAGGGACAAACAAATTTGTAGGTCCATATCCGCCTGATGTTTACACTAATCTCGTTTTAATCATGAAACATAAGTACTATGATGAAATTAAGGAGCAAAAGCAACTGATAGTCTAGTCATTATGACGGTTAATAATCATAATAAACTCACGCTAACAAAGGATCTAATCTTAGATGTTCCATTCCCAAATATGGATTCTGATTTTGGGCTTTCTTCTTCCTATATGTAGCACTTCTGTTGGGCTGTCTATTTTACTTGTGGTGGCATACCTCAGTCTTCACCATTCGTCCAATAAAATATTAAAAACCTTTAATTTTGCCTCCCAACCAAGAAAGAAACACAAATCAACAAATCCAACGGAACACGTGGAGATGAAATTTTGAACCTAAAATTAGCTTCTTCTTCATTAAGATCTTATATGATAATCGAATTTGAGATTGCCTGTCCTCATCTTTAATAAAAGATATGATATGAAAGTTGTATGAACGTCAACATCTCAACTAGGCTAGTGAAACTTGTTTGTTCTTTCTATTCTTATTATTCTACTTTTACTTTGGTATCACTGTTTGTATGTATGCCCTTTATCAAATTAGTAGCATATCAAACATTAGGTTTCAACAATTGTTATTAGTTTATTTCCCTTTCACATAAGTTGGATCATAATCATTTCTTCATCTGTAAAGAAACGCGCCACGTTATTATCAGGCAAATTGCATGGTTTAACAATAATATATGCAATACATCTATGATAGGGTCTACATCTTTAATTTAAATTTCATTCATAAAAAATAAAGAGTAATAGTTGTATTTTTGACTTTTTTTTTGTTTCTTTTACCAGGCTAAGATTGCTCTACCTGGTAATTATTCAGAGTTCAATTTTATAATTTATTAATGTGTAAATCTTTGTTCTATAAACCAATTAAAAATCAACTTATATATAGTTTTTAAAATAATTGTTACAAAATTTCATAATTTTTAATTATGTGATAATTCATGATTGAATTCATACTGGAAATGTTTCAGTGTGAACCTTTATTGATAGGAAAGACCTACATCTTGAAGTACATTTATTGACTCAACATTTCTTGTACATACCTCTCCCATTCATTAAAAACCTTCATGATTCAAGTTTTCCTTTAAATTTTCTCGTCTTTATCCTCGCTTAGTTTAGTTGTAGTCACTTGAGCATTACATGTTTTCATTTGCAAGAGATAAAAGACCATCAATTATTTTATTAAAGTGATTCAAAAGCATTTTATTAGAGAGCTTTTATAGATTGCTAAATGATATAATAAAAACCTCAAGAAATGAAAAACAGAACAGATAAAAGATGAACAGATTTATGTGATGTTTATAAACAAACAAGATTAAAACGTTAAAATAATGCTAATTTATTATTCTATTATTTTATTTAAAATATCACCAAATTAAAAAATATTTATTATAATTAAAGATTTTGTTCTCTCTTCCTTTCTTCTCTAAAACTCAACTCCCAAACACACCTTTACAAAACAAACTTTCTACATTCAGTCTCTTTGATAGCCAAATGGGCAATCTACAAATACTTATTTTACCAATGCCTGCCTAACTAACCCTACAAAGTTACAACTAACAAGCATAGAGTTTTATTTAGTTATAACAGGAAGTGAGTACGGTAACACTGTTTTTACCTTGGTACTCAAACCGCAGAGTTGTCAAATTTTGTTGAATGCTAAATTTATCATAAACCACTAATATCATCAAGCAATAAAAGTAGCTCACCTTAAGCATTAGTATTCTTGAAGAGAGAGGGTAAGAGAGTAATCCCAAATCCAAATAACTTACTGGAGTCTCACTACTAGCCTAGCCAGTCGGATAGGATAACCTGTGTTTCAGCCAGCTGACCTAAACGATTTAAGGGTTTGACAAATAGAAACACGGGTACTGGGGTAAAATCGCTTACATTAGTGCTTCAACCATCTAACATTCCCTCTCAAACTTATTTTAACTATGGACTTCTATATTCTGTTCTGTGGTTGAATTTGAATCACTTGTATAGATTATACCAATTGAAAAAACCTGCGTATTTTAATTTAACACGAATCCATCTGTCCCAGAATTTACTCGGCTAGAAAGAAATCTGTGGTTCTAAAGTCAATTCGGGTCTTTATTTTCAACTATATAATGAAGACTTAGTTAATACAGTATTATTGGAGCATAGCAGCTTCCGAAACTAAAGCCTGCATATTCCGACCTTTTCAAATTCTGAGTCAGAACACAACTAATGACAAATATATTAAATTACTAACTTTAAATATTGCAGGAGATATACATAATTCTATGACAATTAATAACCATGTATAGCGAGACTGTTTGGGGCAGCACAAGAGGGAAAATGACAATTCAAAAATGGTATGGATAAAGCTCCCCCAGTTATAGCTGCTAAGCTATTATTTTGAAACAACCTCAAAATACTTGCAACGATAATTCAGCTGTTGGCTACTAGTAACAAACATTACGAGTCACGGTTAATAAATTGTTAAGCTGAAATCAAAATCATAAAAGTGAATAAACATGCAGAATCTACAGGAGAGAGAAAAACCATCCATTAACGATGCTTCACTATCTTATGTTTGTCATCTTTTTTCTCAAGAAGAGAGAATCCGGAGCAAAAACCACAAATACAAAGATTAGTACCTGCTTAGATTCACACTTCGACAATTAAAAAACACAAGTGAAGTGATTTAATGGCTTATCTAATCCAGAACATTGAAATTTCAATGCCCTGATTTCCTTTCAATAAAAGATTTAACCCTTTCCATCCATCCAATGAACTCCGCTTTATCCTTGTGTTTCATGTACTGATGCAAGAAAGCAGCGAGTTCATCATTTATACCCCTTACTTCCAAGAAATCATAAAGGCTGTCTTGCAACCCATCATCCAATTCCCTGTCAAGAACCAACAACAAAAGGTGTTGTTAACAGAGTTCCAAATCTAGTCATCGTCCAAAAATCTAAGCAAACAACTACATGTGGAAATGTGCAGGTAAACCTACGCGAAATCAGGACCAGCATAGGGCTCAGCTATTATCTTCTCATTCGCACGTATGAACAGCCTTTTTATCTCTATACTGTCAGGCCAAACAGAGCACATGATTTCCAAAACGCGACCTTCTCTCTTGGAGATAGTGACAATTACAGTAATGTGCATTTGCATTTCATCAGAATTAGTTACAGAGCCATTTGAAGTTGGAGTTGGAGCAGGAACAGCTCCATCAAACATGGTGACTTCAAGTTTAATATCTTCATCAGCGTATTGTCTTCTCAACGTAATCCATCGCTCCCCAGCTCGGCCATCCACCAAAAAGGAATTAAACTTGGTAATAGGCTACAATACAAAAACAGCCCCCTAAGTATTCATGTCCCCAAGGAAGTTGGAAATCTTCCCCAAATGATGCTGATTATAAAGAAAATTGCGAAGGAAAAAGCATCCATAGCAGCTCAATTGATACAAAGAAAAATGTTAGAGGATATGTTTTGATACAAAACCAAAACTATTAGAAAGAAAAACATGACGTAACGATTTTTCATGAAAACACGGGAGAGTTAAAGAAATAGTAACAGGTCGTTTGTCTAAAGATTTTGGAGCTCGGAAAGCTTACTTTAGACAGAAGTTAGAGGGAAGAGAGAGAAGAAAACGTACTTGGTTGGGAGGAGAGGATTGGAGCTCGTACTGAATCTCGTTGCGAAGGAGTCTCAAAATGTTTCCCTCGAAAGCTGATTTGCGCATGTCCGATATGTAACTTCTTCGAGAAATGCACAGTTGTTGTTGTTGTTGTTGATGATGAAACTCCTGTTTTAGGGTTAGGGTTAGGGGTTTTCTGAGGGCACGAATTAGGCGAGCCATTGAACAACAACAACACGCAGTGCAGGGTTTAGATAATTAGAGCTAAGGGTTTATGACAAAATCCCCGAAAGACAAAAATAAAAATAAAAATAAAAATTGTAGTAGCATTATATAATAGATGTTTTTATCTAATTAATATCAAAATTTCGCCAGCGTGACTCGATAAAAATTAACATGAATTATTGAAATGAGATTATAATTTTAATTAAAAATAATACTAAAAACATTTATAAATTATTATATTATACAGCTTAAAAACTAAATCAAGTTTTATTATCATTACAATTTCATACAGTATAAACTAAAAAGATTTCCATCTCTGAATAATTTCATAGTTGTTTTAAAAAAAAATGTTTGTCTTAATTTGATTTTCTATTATAATAAAATACACATTTTAAAAATAAAAAAATAATACAAGTTTATTTTTAAAATCAATAAATATGTTTGTTTTAATTTTATATGCATCATAATTTTATTAACTAAAATTTAAGAGAAAACATTTGTATTTTCTGAATTAATGTTATGGTTGAATTAATAGCAAGAGATGAAAAGAAAGAAAATGGAATGGAAAGGTTGTAAGTTTTTAATTTTTTATTTTTAAATATAATTTTTAAAATAAAGTGTGTTTGATAAAAATAAAATAAAAATAATTTTAACTTAATTTTAAAATATTTTTATATTTATTTTTAAAACTAAGAAAAAAATATTTATAAATTTGATTTTTAATTTTAAAAAATATACTTTCACACTCTTTTAACAATGATAATTTATGTTGTCAACACCACCTTTAACCTTCACCATAATTACTATAATAACCACACTTTCATTACCACCTCCACTGTTATTGTTATTGTCACAACAACTATTTACTACCACCTCCACCTTCACTTGTTGCACCATCCGTCGTTGTTGTCACTGCTACCACTATTGATTGTTACTATCATTACTATCATCACCCATCACTCTCATTGCCATTATTACTTTTGTTCGTCGTTGCCATCGTCACCGTCACATATTCATGTGTATTTTTTGCTTAATGGAAATTAAATATAAGTTGTAGAAACATTAGCATTAAATATTATTATTGTTATTATTATTATCATTATCATGGTTGTGATATTTTTTTATCATTGTAGTTTTAAT
>JAMLFT010003478.1:0-18513 GCA_026544285.1 Pachyrhizus erosus | reverse complement strand
CCTATTAAATAAAATAAATATTAAGATAATATATCTTAAAAATAAATGTTAAATATCTTCTTTAGTTTCTGACAATTCCTAACCATGATCTTCATATAGGTATGAGACAATTCTCGGATTAAGTTTTGTCAAGTTCATATAAGTTATCTTTACATTTATTCTTGTGATTTTATGAGTTTTACACAAAACAATAAATTAAGTTTTTTATAATTAAATATTTGAAATTTATATAATATAAAAAATAAATACATAAATTTATTAAAAATTAAAAAATTATAAACTGACTATGTAAAATAATATTAAATTGTCATTTAATTACAAACTAGTATATATAGTAAGTTTAATAATTTTTATAATAATTATTTTATAAATTATATCAACAATGATTTATGATTGAATGATAGTGAAAAAATATCTTTTACTATCAGTATTGACCATTTAATTTTTAAAAATTATATATGTTTTATTACATTAAAAAAAAAAATTATATGTAAGGTAAACATGACAACAAAATAAGGTGGGAATAAGTTTGTCTTTCTTACTCCTTGTTTTCATAAAAGGTGAGACATACTCAAATTTAAAAATAATATAAAATAATATTTAAAATATTATATAATTTTTTTAAAAAAATTGGATCCTTTTTAACTAGGGATTTTGAACCATCACACTCCAAAATAAGGCTCGGGAAATGAGATTGAATAGACAGAAATGAAGTGAAATACATTCAAGGTTTATTGTTTGGATTTAAAAATAATGAATGGAATGAATAATGGTGAAGTTTATTCTATTTGATTCTATATAATTTGGAACCTTTTTGCATATGCTCTAAATTGGGATGTGTGATTGAAGGATTTTTTGTTTTTCTATATAATTATACATTTATCGTTTTCTAATTAAGTCTTTTTTTCTTTACTCTCTTGTCACTATATTAGGGATATGTAATGGAATGATTCTTTCTTATTCTATATAGTTATAAATTTATCATTTTATCTCTTATTCTACCAAAATACAAATAGAAGCAATGACCAACTTTCTATACAAGAGAATTTCTTCTTGCACAAAGTATGTCCATTGCACATTGTACTTGTATTTTTTAATTTTTTTTAATTTGTTTGTCCTTGTCTTCTTTTGTTGGTTGCACAATTTTTCTTAGGTTTTTATGTTAGAATTTTAATCTTAAATCTTTATTTTAATATTATTTATTCTTTATATGAAAGTCAAAGTGTTCACAAGTCTATATCTTCGAATAATTATCTAAAAGGCGTAAGATCTATAACATGCTTGATTATTAAGGATTAGATAAAATATCTAAAAGGCGTAAGCATTCTTAGATGATTATTACAAGATTTTGCAACAATCAATCACAAACATGAATAATGGAATTATGACTATTTCTCAACCAACACACTTTTAATCCTTAATTGAGCCTTCTTAACTCTTCAAATAGAAAGAAAAGAAACTATATCATGATTTAATATATTGGGAATCATAATTTTCTTCTTATAATGTGTTAACCTAATAGGATTGTCATTATACTTTAATGAACCAACACTGACATATATTCATTTAAGTCTATATCACAATTTTAATAGTTTAACAAGTTCATTTAATTTGATTACAAAAAATAAAATACACTAATAATAAATAATTAATATAATTATTTTATTATATTAATCCAAGTTAATTAATTATTGAAACATTAAATGCAAACATTTATTATATTTTTTTTTCATCTTTCACCTATGGGGTTTTGTGTATTTGAGTTTCATTTATCTCTTGATCCTTGTTTTTGGCAAATAATCATTGCAATACAAATTTTTTTAATATCAAAACAAATTTTGATATGGACATAAAAGAGGAATTGGGCAGTATATACCGTTAAAACCTTGTGATCCAGACCCACAACTTATGTACCAAAGTTCTTGATTCATGCACAATTATCCATCTTGTTTATTTTAAAGAAATTTTAACACAAATGGGTACCAAAACATCTAAAATTTTTAGGCATGGCATGATAAGTTAATGGAAAATTTTAACAAATGTATATATATAAATCATGGACAAAGGAATGATTTGGAAAAAGAATAGTTTTTCCACTACCAATGAGAAGACTATAATAGGTTTCATTTCACGAAGACAAAGGAAGTTGTTATTGAGATGATGACATCTATAATAGGTCACAATAAGAGAAGGAGAAAAATAGAAAATTACATTTTATATTTTAAAATGAGGATAACAAATGAATAAATAATAATTAGTTTTACTCTATTCATTACTCAAATAGTGAAATAATAAGAACTTTATTTCATTCCCTTAGGATACATCTAAACAATTGTTTGAGACAAAATACTAGAAGATAGAAAAAAATGATTCTCACATTGGGCTGCAGGTGTATTAGACCTCATTCCAAATTCATTTATCATGGTAAAAACAAATCAACCAATAAGAAAAATTATAACATCCTAAAATCCTAAATATTAAACCATAAAAAAAGTCTTTATTGAGATTCTTCAGTCATATTGTTTATATTATTGATTATTTATTTATTATTATCATTGTTATCATGTTGCAATTATTATTATTATTAGATTTAAATAAGTTTTAAGTTTTTATATTTTTTTTACTTTTTTAAATAGGTTTTTATTTCGTTTTTTTATAACTTTTTCATCCCTCAATTATTTTCAATCATTTTAAATAATTTTCACTGTTAAACAATTTTCGTTAAGTGTCTATGTGGCCTATTAAGTATCAAATAATCTCATGTCATGATCATTTTTTTCACATGTGTGAGACAACATTATAAAATTGAAAATAAAACTAAATTTATACAAAAAAATTATAATGTCACAAAACCTAGCCTTTGTAAGTGCCTTGTAGTGCCTACAAAGCACTCTTATACACTGATTCTTCCCCTCTAGGTTGAGTCACTAAAAAATTACAATTCTCACTATCATGCACTAAAGAACTTTTGTTTCTACTATAAATGTAACAAGACGCTTGAAGGAATGTATGACTATTTGTTATCTCATGTATGTTATGTAATGGAACCTTGAAAATGAAAATAGTATAAGGAATTATCTTATCGTCAAATTGTGACTTCCTGGATGAATTAAGTTGTAAGTTTGTTTTATCTGTGCACTAAATTCTGATGTTAATTATTAATAAAATAAAAGTAATAAAAATGAGCATTAGATACAACCTTTAATCCATATTGTTTTGAACATTTCTTTACCCCATATTTAAGCTTTGTAAACCTCACTTCATAATCATGGTCTTAAATCTAGTCATAAAACCTCTAATTTCATACAAAATGATATTTATAATAATTAAGTCTTGTCAACTTCATATTATTTTTTTTCTTTTCAAAATAAGTCATGCTTAAATCAAATTCAGTCTCTGCATTAAATAAGGATAAATTAATCAAAATAAAAATAAACTTTACTTGATATATAAGTGTTATAATTTATTTTATGGTCAACAATGAATTATGTAAAATTAGAAAATTTGTTTATTACATCAAAATACCATTTTTTCTTTTAAAATACCATTTTTTCTTTTAAAATATAGACAATTTTGATACAAAATCCATTGAAATATTTTAATCCGAACAACTTACATTCTTATTCAGATTAATTAACTAATTATAAAATTATCTATTATGTTAAAAGTGATTACAAATAATTTTATTTTAAATTAAAATTTTATTGATTTATCTATTATGTTAAAATCTAACATAATTTTTTTTTATTAAAAACCGCCGTCTGTGGGAATCGAACCCACGACCACGTGGTTAAAAGCCACGCGCTCTACCAGCTGAGCTAAGACGGCAGAATGTACACAAAATTTAACGTTTATCTATATTTCTTTACATTTTATTTTAACCTGAGTTTTGAACACTTATCTGGTGGCTTGTTCCTGCGAATTAGAGTTCTGATCAACAATGGCGGAAATCTCTGATTCATCGTCAACTTCAAATCCCATCGAAGAAAATACCCAAATTCAGACATCAGAAACAGACCCCAAAACCACGCGAAACACAAAACCCGGCGTTAAACGTCTCATCATCAGCGTCACTGTGCTCTTCTCATTCATCCTAGGTCCATTCCTCTCTCTCACACACTCTTCTCATCTTCAAATATTTTATTTAATTATTTACTTTTGGTGTTTGCAGGTTTTCCTCTTCTGTGGAAATCCATCGAAATCTACCGTGCGCCGCTCCCATTTGATCGAATCGACTCCTTCTCTTCCCAAATCGAATCGAAACCCTTGCTCTTCCCATGCCACTTTCAAGCTATATTCATCGGTTTCGATTTCAAGGTTTCACACGGCGAGGTAGGAGCCACGATCGCGAGGAAAATGTCGGACCTAAGTCACGGCGGCGATTGCGGCGGCAATTACTCTGTCGCCGTGGAGGTGGACAGGGGCGACGTTAATGCGTTTGATTTTGGCGGGAAGTTACGGGGTAGTGACGAGGATGCTGATGAATTGATGAAGAGTGTGGTGAGTGAGTATGGAGGAGGGAATGTGTATAGCGTTGTGGTGGTGAACGGAGAGGGAGAGGTGAGGAGTGTGGTGGGGAAGTATAGGCATGCATGGATCATGGGGCAGATTGAGGAGGAGGAGGTGGTGTTGCGTGTGGCTGAGATCTTTGTTAAGGTTTTTGTTAATGGCGGGGATGAGGAAGGTTCGGTTCGCAGTGAATTTATGCCTGTTGGTGCTGATGGGAGGATTGTTCTCTCGTTCAGTTTGCTCAATGCGGACCCTCGAGATTGGATATATGATTGGTATGAATTGTGAAATGAAATTTTGCTCAGATTGGTGTCAATTGTGGAATGGAATGATTGAGGTTTTGTTTGTGTGTTATAAAGAGTTGATGTGTGATTTGATTCATCAAAGGTGCTGCTTGTGTTGCATTGGTACTTGAAAATTTTCATTTATACAAATTAGTTCTTTGAGGGATGAAATTATTTGCTAGTGATGACTTAGTAGGAAAACTTGTTAGCATGTTGACACTTTTGGAGATTAGGTACATAGAGGTGTATTTTGATGAACCAATAAAACAACCCTAATGTAATTGTAAAAATTTTGAAATTCGGGGCAGATAGAGAATGCAAATACTTCAGCTGGTGCCAGAGTTGGTGATTTTATAGTTGGGTTGGCAAAGATTAATCATGATGATGTTAAATATTCACTGAACCTTTTATATAATGTGAGTGTCCATCTTTTCCTGTCAGGTCAGGAATGTTTGCTTATGTATCTTTGGAATAATATCAATTTGAAGTTTTCGTGATGATCATATTGTAGGAATTTTCATGAAATTGATGAAACTTTGTTGCAACCTGTGATTGAGGCTTTACAACCTATAGCAAACATCACTGTTGAAAGCCAGGTGAAATCTCGTAAATCTAACAATTACAAGAGTCATTGGATACCGTAGATTGAATGATTTATTATTTCCTTCTATTTGGCAGGTTTTGTACCATACACCAAAGTCTTCATTTTCTTACTGGGATGATAAGCATGGCAGCCACATATTTAGAACCGAGGATCTTCCTTTCTTTGTATGTTCTATCGATGGCTTTGAATTATCATTTATAATATTTAGTTTATTTGAATACTATCATGTATTTAGGTCTAACTTGTAACTCTGCAAACTTAATAGGATGATGTCTAGCTTATAAAATGATGGTATATTGGTCATTCAAGGGTTTATTATCTTTCAAGTTATGTTTGAGACTCAGTTCTTTATAATTTTAGATTTGGTTCAAGTTATGTTTCTTGTATCTGGTGGGACACTATAATAGTATATTTATGACATGAATGTTTCTATCTGAAAGGTGAATTCAAATGAGTGGCACTTGGATACTTCTGTTGCAGCAGGAGGAAGGTCAAAAGTATTGCAATTCGTGGTGTATATTACTTTAACTTGATCCTACTTTTATTTACTTTTTGATTGCCAAAAACCTGAACGTAGAGTTTGTTTTATTCAATTTACAGTGTATAGTCTTTGTATTAAATGGGGAAAAACTGATATACGTATGCTCATGTGTCTGATTCCAGCTTGTTTATTATGTTATGCTGTAAGACAGGTTTACATTTAAGTTTCCTCTTTATGTCAGGTATATACCATCTGCAAAGGAGTGTCCTCTTCAACTGGAGCTTCCAAATGGGGAGATCTCTAAAACTAATGGCTTTATATCTCCAGTTATTCATCTTACCTTCAAAATTTCCGTGTGCTCTTTTTTGTATTGTAATCTTAAAAAATTATCAAGTCTGTTAACATTATGAAGCATCTATTCTGGAATGTTGCAGATGTGGGGAGGTGTCGTTGTCTGGAATCCCCAAAGCTGTGTAAGAGATTTGGAAAGTAAGGATCCAGTTAGACATATGATTTCTCCCCAGGTTTGTCTTTTACTCATTAGTTGGCACTCTGTTGTTGACAATAATTGCTTCTCATTGTTTACATTTGCAGTACACTAGTATTTTGGAGCTTTTTATTGCACGTGTGATACAGATACACTTTCAGCCTTGATTTGCCTCAAAGTAATAATTGATAGATTATCATTCCAAGGCTTCATTTCAGTAATTTGCAAAATCATTTTTTTTCTTTTTTAGAAAATAAAGAATTTAATGCCAGGTATTTGTGCAGATATACTTTGGCAATTGCTTAGTTTTAGTTACGAATCATTTAAAAATATATGCTCATGAAGCTGGCAAAAATGGCAATTATGTCTTCATTTTAAGCTAATCTAGACATACATTTATAGTCCAGTGTTGTAGATTACCTTTAATTCTCTTGCCAAACATTGAAGCATGCATTCTGAAACAGGATCTCCAGAAGCTTTTTGAAGTTCTCATGGGGCAGCTGCGGCAGCTCCTTGGTCTGAAGTCTGATAACCTTTATGTTGGGGAATCAGGCACATCCATTCTCCTGGGCAGTGAAAGAGGTTTCACCGAGTGGTAATAATGATAGTCCTTTTTCTACCCTAATACCCTTCAGAAATTATTAACTACATTTTATGAAGTAATTTTCTTTGTTCTGTTAGATAATTTTGAAAGCTTGATACTGGCTGCTTATGTTTAGCAAAATAATGGAAGTGTTAGATGTGTATTATATTTCAACTTACTTTATTTTCACAAGTTACTGTGGTGAGCATATGTCTTGAAGGGGAAAATTTTATTGAATGGTGTTGACAATCAGGAAATATGGGATAAATAGTGATTGAGTTTATTTTGGGGCAACATATCTGATATAGTGGAAACAATATATTCTGTAATCATTTATAATTAATATTGGTAGTCTATATAAACTTGCACTGTATTGTTATTCAGACATATGGTTTCTCTCCAATCATGTATTCTACTATTTTACCAATGGAATACTTTGTAATTGATTATGTATTCTTTTTAAGTTCTAAATTGAATGGGTTGTAAATAAAAAAGTATGAAAAAAGTCTGAGAAAAATTGTGGTACATAAAAGCTTTATCAGGATACTAGTAATGGCTGTAAGCAATTGACAGCACCTTTGTTTAGAAGATAATTTTATTTGTAATATCTTCTGTATTCTCTGCTGTTTTGTGCCGAAAATATATTTTTGAATGGGTTCCAAATAAAAAAGTATGAATAAGTCCCACTATGGGAAGACTTTTGTGGTTGTACATATAGCTCTAGTGAGACACTATTACTAGCTGTAAGCAATTGACAGCACCTTTGTTTTACAGAAGATTATTTTATTGGTAATATCTTCTGTATTCTCTACTGTTTTATTTGGAAAATATATTTTTGAAAATCATTTTCCTTTATTTCATTTGATACAACAAAAACATTTTCAGAAAAAAAAAAACCATTTTGCCTCTACGTATTACTCATATGAAAATGTTATCTTTTGCAATTGTAAAGGATGGGAAAATGATTTCCCCTTTGCAAGTTTTCCCGAACTTCACTTTCTATACAAATGTTTTTAGGTGAAAAACTGAAAATACATTTTAGGAAGTTTTCCTTATATGAAATTGTTTTTGTGGAAGCAACATTGTACTGTGCATTTTTTCAATATCAAGCTATTTTGGTAAAAAAAAATTGCAAAGTTTTCTTGTTTGAACTGTTCAGGAATTTTCCCTTCTTTAATTAGTTGTAGCAATTCACTAAGATTTTCTTTGACTACTTCACCAAAATAAGAAAAATATTTTCTGGAAAATATTATTTAATCTAACCACTGAAAAAATACCAAATGTTTTTGAAAAATATTTGTCCACAGATGTTAGAATTTGATAGAGCACTGAATATGGTTAATGAATTCAATGCAAGCAGTAAGGTGAAACTAAGCAAGGACCAGTTATTGGGCTCAAATCATAGGAAGCCTAGGATTTGGAAAGTTTTATATGCATAAGAAAAAGAAAGGCTTAGGGGGAGAGAATTAGTTACGAACTTACTAATGCTGAGTTGCCAAGTTTGTTAAGCCATGCAGCATAGTTATTGGGGAGGGGGAGTGTAGAGGGGAGGAAGTTAATCATTTTGGCTGTTGTTGGCAGAGAAATAATTTTTCTCTTAGGTGCTTCGGCTCTGCTAGTTCCTTGTAAAGGGCAGGATCAGCAGCCAAATTCTTGACAAAATGACAAAGAGTGATGACTGACTAGTGTTATCAATGGTGGATGGTGGAAGGCCAAAGTTCTGCCATATAAACATGCCATTCTGGCTTATGGCGCCACTGTTTGACCACATTGCAACTGACAAGATATCTGATGATAATGGGTCGAAGTGTGGTGGTGACGCGACCTGGTTTTGGGCAAGAAAGAAGAGTGACAGGATCAGCCCATTGGGTTGTGCCACCAAAAAGTTTGTCAAGGTACAGCAGATGAATTCAACAGAGAAAACACAGGAACAACCCAATATAAGGATAGGATCAAAATGACTCAGTTTACGCAGGTCGTACAAGGAACCATGGTGGAACAACCAAATGTAGGTTTTGAAAATCGTATTCTGGGTAATCAAGCAACAAAAGAAATGGAGGAAAAAGGTGTTGTGGGAGGCACAATTGAGAGGTCAAGGAGGAAAGAGATAGGAACCACAGTCAAAGTATGGGTTTCGGATGATAGAGCTATGGATTTTTAGCATATCAACCAAACTTCCATCCCTGGAACTGCCAGGTCAGAACTTGCAGACCAAATCTAGGTTTCACAGTGCCCACTCATGCCTCCACCACCTGCCACTGCATGCCAGCTTACAGGTGGTGATTAGTGGGTTGCTATCTGCAGAGCAACCGTGGGTTTTGTCTCGACAATAGCAAATCTTCTCTCATGCAAACTGATTCTGGTGGAGATGAAAGTTAGAGGGGTAGAATGGACATTATGCTAGTTGGGTCTCATTTTAAGCCTACTGGGCCAGGCCCAAATTGAGGTTAGTCTGTCTGGTAAGGCAGTTAGAGCTTGGGTTGAAGTAGAGCTGTTGGAGCTAGCCCAAAATTGAAAGGAGGAAAATTTACACTGTATAAAGTTGATCTAATTCTAAATATATGGGGTCAAATCCAATAATCTGAAACAGTGGACTGCTGAATAAAGAGAATTAAATGTGAGATTTTACCAACCAAGCTCTGTTCTGGAAGTAATGGGCTATGAAGCAGCCCAAAGAATTCAAGGAATGTATACAGCCATTCTCTTAATGTTTCTAAAGCAATGTAGATTAAAATACTATCTCCAAGTTCCAAACAAAAAGGAGGAGGTCTGGAGTAAAGGTAGGCAACATTTAGTACAGTGGAAAGGCTTGGTTGTGGAGGATGCCATGAGGGAGGATGAACTAAATTAATGCAAATATCAATGTCGTTATCTCAGCCATGTAGATAAGGCTGTTCTTCCAGGGGTAGGAAGTGATAGAGCTTAGAGCATTGAATATGGTTTAATGAATTCCTTTGCAGGCAGTAAGGTGAAACTAGGCAGGGACCACACATTGGCTCAAATCATAGGAACCTCAACTGTCAGATTTTTATTTAGATTTTTATTTCTAGTGTTTTGAAGGAGGAAACTCCTTGTTAGGGGGAACCTTGTGTTTGTTGAAGTTTGTACTTGAATCTGGCCTAAAAACCAGATTATTTGAATAATTTCAAAAAGTAATACATTTAGTGCATGTTGATTATTCTATTGCTCCTTTTTTTAATCTTATACAATTGGGACTTTACATAGTCACTCACTAATTCTATGTATCCTTTTGGTTGGTTGTGTACTTGGGTTACTCTATTTTCATTTTACTAATATGAGGGCCTCACAGTCACTCGTTCACTCTATGTGCACCTTATTGGCTATATCAATGTTTTGTCTTCCTTCTAACTAATGATATGGTGTGAGACTTCTCTTTGTTTTGTCAAAACTTATAGTTTAAAATAATCAGATTGAGCACTATACACCATTCATATGAAATATTTTGAGCTATCTTTCATCATGTCTCTGAATCATACGATTCAATACAAGTTATGTATCAAGATTAAACAATTAGCTTGATATCTGATAACCTTGTAGTTGTCCATTAAATAGATGGACCCCAAACCTCATGATATTGATTGATGCCACTAAAGCTACAAGTTTAGCCTGGAATGATGGTATGAGTGAAAATTCTGTACATTTTTGGTGTATGCATGTGTGTAAGAGACCTAAGCTATGTTGTATAATTTTTGTTTTCTTGTGTAATTATTAAATCACAGTGAAATTATTTTTGTGGGGAATTGTGTGTAGGGAGTTGGATGTTTTGTCCCGGAAACACATATACTTTAATCTTCTTTCATGTGCTACAACACTTGGATCGCTTTCTAGATTGGTATGTTTGTCAATTAAGTTTCTTCATCTGTCTGTTTCAGCTGGCTATTGTTTATTGAAATATTGTCAAACTTCCTTTCCATGCAGGTAGAATCATTGCCAAGGATGATTATAATGGATGAGATTGGAAAACAGGTGATTTGTTGGAATAAATGTTTCTTGACTGTTGTTTGTTAGACTTATGTTGGATGGTGCTATTTATGATGTCCATCATATGCTATTAGCTGATAGGGTGCTGAACTGTTGGCTTTAGTGCATATGTTACTATTCATTTTAGGTTAAATAGTGTTTTTTTTTTTTTTTGCCCCTTTGTACTTGGTTGCAAAAACCTGTAAGTTATGATATTTAATTTCAGATTTTGGTCAGAAAACGGTACTTTACATTTCAGCTGTATTAATATAATTCAGTTGGTTGTATATAATCACTTTGCTTGATGAAATGATATAAAAATGTTTTCTGTTCTCATCTTTAGTTTCTGAATGATGCTGTGGGTTACCTACCTTTTCTTTCTCAATATTTTATGGTCTTTGAGTAGGTGAAGTTTTCTCTTGAGGCTGCAAAATTTGCTCAAAGTAATGCAACTATTGGAATATATGATGCTTCAACTGGTACGCTTTTCATAGACTTTATGATGATTTCAAAGGCTTGTTACTGACTTTGATGAAGATTTACTGCCTAATTTCTGCTGCTAAAATATGATTAATCTCTTTTATTGTCAGTATTATCAAGGCAATCAAGATCTCTAGCAGAGGATGCGTTTTTTCATCCGTCAATTATGTCCATAAGCTATTATTCGTTTGAGCATTGTTTTGCCATCTATTCGGTTTGTCCTTGAACTCTTCTTGCTCGCTGCCCTTTGGATGGATAAACTTGACCTTTGGAGAATTGCTCCATCAGTTCATATTTACAGTTTGGCATGCATTATTAGGGAATGCAGATTAAGCATCTGACATGTTTCTTGTTTAATTTGACAAGATTTTTATCATGAAAGACAGAGATTAATATTAAGATTTTGGAAGAACATGTTGCCCATAGAAAGATGTCTTTTATGGAAGCTTGAATTGAATGTTCTCTTTGGCCTTTATTTGAAATTGGCTTTTCTTTGTTGTTTTATGTAAATCTAAATTCTTCTGTTTCTTTGCCAACCTCATAATTTGTTACTATCTATGTTGCTGTGGAAATGAGATCAATGAGCAGTTCATGGAACTTGAGTTGAGACACAATTCTAAGCTGCAACATGACTATTTTCCTTCTATCCTTGCAGCCATTTTTTCTGCCTGTTACTATGCATGTCCTCCTAGCTGCTTTACGTGAATGGAAAAGGTACAAGCAAGAAAATAGGAAGTACTTAGCTGCGAAGGCCAAAGCAAAAGTTTCATAATCCTCTTCACCAGAGATGACAAGATGAAGTAAGTTTCCTGGTAGTTGGGGCCTAGTGTGTGGTAGAGCACTTCAACCACCCAAGCAAAGCCTCCTTTCTCCAAGACCTGCTGCATGGTGAATTTTGTTGAAAATGACAATGTCGACACGATCCTTACGGGACATGTGATATAATAGGAGCAAGGCAATGTTGGCACGACGGCTTTTGGTTGTACCATAGTTATGAGTAGATTGAGGGAAAAAGATCACTTTACTAAAATTTCATACTCGAGTTATTGAAAAACCTAATCTGTGAAATGTATCAATAGAGTATCTTCATGCTACTGGGCACTAAAATCATATTGTGAATGAAAGCGACGCCATCGACTAGAGTTTGTTGATTGTGTTTATTATTATATGTGATTTCTTTATGTCATGTTTAATATTTACATCCATTGTAATTCTTATTTTTATCACCTCTCCTCACTGAACCAGTAAAACCTTAATGGTGGAGCAAAAAAATGGAGAAATATGAGGAAATCTGTTTATCTATTGCATTGTTTTTTTTTTTGGGGAATTGCATGTATCTGGTATTACAATGTTGCTCTGAACTTATGACATTGGTAAATCGCTAGAAGACTGATAAATGCGGAGAGAATGCCAACTAATTGGCTATGTTTTCTCTATTTGTTTATTTTTTTCCTTTAATAATGGGAAGCAACTGGGTGTTTCTATAAAATCCTGACATGCAACAAAGTTATACACAGTCTAACAGGAATGGATGAGTGAAACAAAAGTAGATATGTTTTTTTATTTAAATTTTCATATGATCGTGGGGTTTCAAAATTGTGTATCTATGCATTTAAAGACTTGGATTCTTCCATTAAAGCAATCAAATGAAGGAAGTTGCTAGTATTTGTCATTATATATGTACAAACAAAAAAACGCTAATAATGTGCATAAACTTCAAAGAAACAGACAAATGTCCACAGGTTACAATTACAATAAACGCTAACACAGAACAGACATCTAATAACAGACGAATTTTAGGGCAAATGTATGAACCCAACTCAGTAAACCTGACAGAATCTAACATATTAAGCGAATTATATAAGGAATATGACAAAACTATGAAATCAATTTTCATAATTTTGATGTCTGCAGAATATACAATGTGAACATGTCTTCCTTTAACTGCAGGGATATGCCTTCTCTTCTGCATGCAAATCAATGTAGAACTTTTAGTGACAGCAACAAGTGATATGAAATGTAACTGTGTTTAACTAGGAAACCCATCCCTAATGTGACACAAGTTGAATATTGATATCACATCAGAATTAAAATCTCAATCCCATATGAAATCATCAAATAATGTGAATATATAGTGCAATATAGAGAATAGAAGAAAAAAGTAATACGATTTTATAGTAACAAGAGGAAGATATGAAAAATTTGTAGTGTCACTAACGTTGCTGGTTTAGTCCCACATCGTAAGTGAATGAAGTAAATGAAGTAAATGAAGTAAATGAAGGCTGCTGATAGAGGAAATTTAATAAATAAAACTTGATTGTCGTCAGCAAAATATACTTACCTGGATGGGGTCAATGGATGATCATGAAGGTCCATGGTCTAGACTGATAATCTCCATTGCACTTGGGAGGGGTGTCTGTCTAAGCTCTCCTCAAGTACGAGAGCCTACATCAAAATATAGTTATTAATGTTTTAGTTACTACGGGGAAGTGGAAATTCATGCTAACATTCTCCATGTTAATGTGTTGTATTATGTTTATTTGTTTTATCCATACTAATGTCCTTTGCTTCTTGCCCTTGTGTTTTTGCTGACCACTACTGCATTTGTTTTGTAGTGGTGGTTAGAGATAAAGCAGCTTCATGAAGTTATTAATTTGAGGAGTAACATGGGAGCTTAAGAAGAAATGAAAAACCTGCTAAAATTAAAGGAAAGGATAAAAGAGTTGAGAAAGCAGAAGTACATGTTGCTTTCCTCCAAAAGCAACCTGCAGATCTATTACTTGAATATAACTGATTCTTAGAAAACCAAAACCTTCAGGTTTAACATTGAGACATAAGAGTTGAGGAAAGACAGATGTATTGATAAATAAAGTTAAGGGATGAGATCTCATCAGAACCATTCCTAGTTTTGTCAAATCATCTTAATTTTGGGATAAAAGATTTTTTTCTGCTAGTTTTTGAAAATGCAAGATTCTCCACAATAGCTCTCTGGTCAAGTTTATAAATTTTGACATTCTTTTCAGTTTGCTTACAATCTTGTGATTAGATCATTACTTGATAAATTGTCTGATCCAGGTTTTTGCTTTAACTCTTTCCTGTATTGTTTGTATGGATGTGTTTTAATTTGAAGCCTTGAAGGATCATTGGTGGGACAAATACTTCTCAAGAATTAGAAATGATTTGTTGAATTTCAACTTTATAGTCATGCCTTGCTGTATATCACACCATTCCATTTTATGTATAAACAATTCTGTAATGAGTAATATTGTTAGCTCTAATACCTGCACACGTTGCCTGTCAGGTCAGAAATTCATAAAATACATTACTCTTATGCATGAGATTCACATATAAGAGATTAGATTGATATATCATTCAGAAAAACTTTTAATTAAATATATGGAGAAAGTTTTATGCAGCAAAGTTATTTTTGTGAAAAGTTCAAGTCCTGGACTGAAGTCTACACAATTTGAATTAGTAGATATGCTTCATTTTTTATCAGTGAGAATACAAGAAAAAGCCAAAAGCAGAAAAAGATAAGAACCTCTGACAAAAAATATGCCTAACACATCTGCAGCTAAAAGAGGTTGTTGTCGTGCGGACAACTGGACCATGTAATAAAAGAAAGATTCTAGAATCGATTTTGGCTAACCAATCAGCACATTTGTTTCCTTCCGAGGGTATGAGTGAAAACAACATTCCAATATCTATTGACAATTGATTGGATCTCCTCAATGAGAGGTGCATTGTAAATACTGTTAATTTTTTTAATTAGTAGAAACAACTTTAATCCTTTTTTAAAAAACTATTAATATACTTTTATCTATATTAATATGGTGAATAAGTGCAATGTTTCGGGTTGTGAATAATAATCAAATCAAAGTGTGATGTAGTACAAATAAAAGAGAAGTAATAAGATGAATAGCTCAAACCATCAGAAGATGGGAATATTTTGCTGTGCCTGGTTGAGTCCCACATCGCAAACAAATAAAGATGTTGACAGAAGAGAATATATAAATTAAACCTGATTAATAAACTGAATTTTAATTAATTGAATGGGGTCCATGAATTTATTAGGGGTGATAATTGATGGGTGTTAGTGTAAGGTCTCTTCATTTAGAAGAGTCCCCATTATATTTTATGATAGAGGAGTCCTAAGGTCAAACGGTTTCCATTCTTAAAAAACTTTTTACAACTGAAGTTTATCTTATAGATATATATTCAATATTTTCTTTAAAGCTTTTCAATCATTGGTGGTGGTGAAAAATGTATCAAAAAAACTTCTTTGGTGAAGTGCTGCTGGTAAATATTTATATAACAGACGACACCAACTTGGGAGTGAACTGTGCCAAAAAACAGTGACACTAAAGTGCAATATTTATTAGCATGACACAGAAAGATGCAAGAAAAATTATGGCTTGCTGGAGATTACTTGAGGAATCTCTGACATCACCAACCTTAGGTTTGTCAAATAGTCTTCATTTTCTGTTACGATGTCAGCAATTGTGTATTTACATCCAATATTTTGACCTTACTGGGAAGTAGCTCAGTTTCTTTCAATAGCCAAAATACCTTCCTGGAGACAGTACTTTAGTTTCTGGTCAGCAACATAAAAGCAGTAAATAAAAACAAATCTAGCATGTTTTGAAAACAATATTGATGAATACATTCGTAAACTGTTACCATTAATATTGCTTCAGCGTACTTTGCATGGATTTATCAAGGTTTTTCTTCAATTATTTCACTGTGCACTAATTGCATTATAATCTCAACTTTCTATCCGGAAGATATCCATCCTCCTTCTAAGGATTCTCTTAACATGGAAGACTTCGAGTCATTATAAAAAAGAGGCCAGTTTAGGGACATAGCCTGCCAGCCTCAGCTGGTCATTCAGTTCAGCTAGCAACAAGTGAAGTTTATAAGCGCGGTGATATATATCAGAAGCTGCAAATAGATGAGTTCTCTTATCGATTTCCACCGAGCTAGATATGGGACATCTCTTCTCTACACCTAGATCCTTCATGGTTGTCCGAATCTTTGCAACTTCATGCCACCTATTTTCTTCAGCATACATATTAACAAGGAGACTGTAATGCCCGCTGTTTGTTGGCTCCAAAACTATGAGATTCTGAACTGTAGTATGAGCTATTTCCAAGTTTTTGTGAAGCATACAACCATTCAGTAAGGCACCCCAAATAAAAGAATTAGGTTCAAGTGTCATGTTTATGACCAACTCTAAAGCATCCTCAAGTAAACCAGCCTTGCTCAATAGGTCAACCATGCATCCATAGTGTTCAATATGAGGAGTGATACAATAATCCTGGATCATGTGTGCAAGCAGTTAGGATACTAATGAATGTAACTGCATTTGGCTGGATTCTTTTCTTCTCCATTTCACCGAACATTCTTAGCGCTTATTCCACACAGCCGTGTGTTGCAAGCCCATCAATGATAAAATTCCAACAAAATAGGTTTTTATCTATGTTCCCACATTTTGCATACATCTCAATCAATGAAGAACCTATGTACATCAAGATCAAATCCATGCAGCATCAAATAAAGGTGTACGTCCTTTCCTAAGTCAAGGGCACCTATATAAGCATAAGCTGAAATGACAGCGGTTATAGTCACTTCATCAGGAATCATCCCTTTGTCAATCGTGTCATGAAAAAGTGGTATCACATCAGTATACCTTTTGTTACAAGAAAAGCAATTCATCATGGTTGTCCAAGAAATAATATCCTTTGCAGGCATTTGGTTAAACAAAGACTCAGCAGACCCAGCATTCCCTAGTTTTGCATACCCATCAATCATAGCTTTCCATGTAGCTATATTCTTTTCAGTCATCTCATCAAACAATCTCCCTGCGGAAGCCATATCCCCATTCCAAACATGAGCAGAAATTATTGTTGTCCATCAAACACCAGTCTAGAGTAACCCACATCATCCAAAATCAGAATAAAACTCAACCAAAGTAGTCAACACAAAAACATGAGAATCATACCCATATTTCCAAACATGGCCATGAACAGCTTTGCCAAAACCTGAATCCATCAATGCTTGACATGAGCAACAACAATGAACACAACCTTTAATCAATGCATTATAAACCAAAGAATTAGGATTTTGCATTTGTGCAAAAGCTGAAGTTGTCAAATCAATGCAAGAAAGGGTTTAACATGAACTTATAAATTGATTCAACAAGCAATCTTAGATGGTATTAGTCTTGATCACCGAGGCATAGACCGATTCTAGTGATTTTGGGCTCAAACATCTCTTTATGTGGCCCACAATTGTGTCTTTGAGAGTGTGCCTGTACATTGCAGTGTTGAATCGTGTGTTCTGGAAATGGTGATATTTTTTACATTTTGATTAAGGTCTGATTTACTCGGCTAATATGCATTGCATTTAGTTTCCAAACACAAATACCTCACAAGTGGTTACGAGGGAAGTGTTGAATTAATGCTTAAAAGTGATAATAATGTGAATCTCTATATGCCTCCAATGCTGTAAGCTCATATAGATTTCACATATTAATACCAGGAAAAATCCAAAAATCCAAATCAAGCAGTTCAACGAAAATTTTTAAGAGAAGAGAGGGAAATGTGGATGTGGAAATGGAAAGAACAACAAGGTTATGATTAAATTTGGGAAGGATGAAAGAAAGTAAATTCTTTAATTTTTAACAAGAAAGAAAGTAAATTCTTTTATTTTTAACAAGAAAGAAAGTAAATCCTAATCAAGCGATTGAATGGCGTTCCAGTTGTGACTTTTGGAGGGAAGAAAATGTAGAAAAGAAAAATATACATTTAATTTTTTTCTTTAATTGAAGAAAAAAAAGAGTAAAATTGACTTTGAAAATAAATATTTTAATTTCTGTAAAGATTTTTTCTCTCTTTGTGTTTTGTTCATCCAAATTTTCTCGCATAAATTAGAACGAGTATATTGAATGAGAGCGTTTGTAATTTTTCTATTGGAAGCAAATTTAAGAGTTTTTATTTTTTTCAATGAGGACATATTTAAAGATTCTTTTTAATTTCTTATCTTTTTTAATCCATTTTTTTATCTTTATTTTTAAATTAAATTTTAATATTTTTAAAAATTATC
>JAMLFT010003477.1:0-21979 GCA_026544285.1 Pachyrhizus erosus | reverse complement strand
TTCTATGTTTTAAAAAAAAAAATACATTTTTTATTAAAAAAAATTACATAATATTACATTACACATGACCCAATACTAAAATAACAATATATTCAAACTCTTTTTATTATCTACAAAAATATTTTACTATATATTTAAAGATAACAAAAACAAAAAAAATGAAATAACAAGAATAAGAAAGACATAAATAATACATTTATTCAATTTTTTATTAAATATTAGTAACAATGCATTAATCCTCCAAAATTAAATTATAAAAAATAAAAGTAAAATAAAAAAATAATAATTTATTTATTACTATATATAAATAAAGATATGTCATTTAATTAATTAATTATTTTCAATTAATATTTAATGTTATAAAATTTAAATATTTTAAAATAATAATAATAATAATAATAAAAAATAATATAACATATAATAAATACATTATCCTAAAATACCATAATTAAACCTTATTTAAATAGAAAATTTAATGTATCAAAATCTTTTATATATATATATATATATATATTTCATTTACAAACTCAAGTTCCAGTTATGTTCTCCCACACTATTAACACACTGATTTAATTGTTTGCTGTTGATAGAGAGAAAGTTATTTGCATTTTGTGTTAAATTTTTTAATTCATTTTAAATGCGTATGTCTTATACGCGTATCAATAATTAACCTTCGTATAATGTAACTTTTTCATATTTTTTTTTTCTTTCAATGAGTATATTTTATTATCTATGAAGAGGCATTTAGAATATGTTTACTGTGCATTTTAATAGAATTATTTTTAAAATAATTAAAATAAGGAATTGGTTTTAAAATAATTAAAGTTAACTGTAAAATTAATAATTAAATTTTAAATAATTTATTCGTGTTTGAAAATAATTTTAAAAAGTGAGTTAAGAAAAATTAATTTTATTAAATAATAAGTATATATTTTTTTGAAATGTAAATATAGATCTAATTTGTAGCTCATATACCTAAAGCTATTCCTTTACGAAAGTTTTAAAAAGTTACTTTGTTGATTAATATGATTCTCAATACAATTAATTTTAATTTAATAAATATCAAATTTTACTAAGCACGTTTACAGTTGTTGGAAAATTAATTTTAATTCTAACCACCTCAATAAAAATAACAAAAACCTTATATATTTTGATTAAATATATAAAAATTTTAACTAATTTTAATATATTTAATAAAATAATATCTAAAATACTCTTCATTTAATAAAAAATTTATTTTCATTGACTCTCTTTTATTCTTAATATCAAATTTCAATGAAATATAATTTAATAAAAAACTTACTTTCTTAAGTATGATTAATAAAATTAAATAATATTAACTAATTATTTTTAAAAATATTAACAACATTTTTTTTCTAACACTATATATAATTAATTATAATTTATTAAAAATTATCTATTTTAGTAAATTTCATATTATTTTCATTAATATGAAGTGAACTTTGTTTTCTTACAATAAAGAGTGAAAGGAATATTAATTTTAGGAAGAGCATAAACTTCTAGAGTAGAATAATTCACATTTGATCCTACAAAACTGCTGCTTATGTTTACACTGGATCTGTATTAGTTAGCAATTCTATAAAATTTGATAATATAATATAATATACTATAATATTATATACTAAAATTATTTTAGACATGACTTTTAAAATGAATATTATAATAATTAATAAATTTATCATACATAATATAATAATTTATAATTAAATAGACTACAAAAAAACTTTTATACTATCTTTGTATTTCAATCAAATTCTTTTGTATCTTTATAAAAAATTATTAATGTAGCCGTTAAGTTATAGATCAAAACGGTATAACTTGATAAAATATATGCACAGAAATATTAGATTACGAGTTTTTTTTATCATATATAAACATATTAATCTTTTTTTATTTCATGCAACCATTACAGAGAGATTGTCATGAAAACATTTTCAAACTTGTTAACATCATGTTTGTCGATTTAATCCAAATTTAATCAACAGAGTTTATGTTTTTTTAAATCATTTGTGTAATATTCTAGAGAGTATTACCAGAAACTAAGTATTTATATAACAGAAAACACATCAAAATTAAATAAAAAACTTTAAAAAATTTAAATATTTCAAAAATCAAATATAATAAATTTATTTTCTGAAAATTAAAATAAATATAAATCAATATTTAGAAGATCAAAATTGTGTGTAACTCTTTTTTATCATCATATTTTAACACATGTGTTGTTTTCCTCTTTAAATTTAGTTATTCATTTTTGGTTTTCACGGTTCGATAAATTTTTAAAAGTAAGTCCTCCACCCTAAATTATGTTCAATAATTAATAAGAATATAATAGAGGTGTAGTGTAATATTGGTTTGTATATATTAATAAATAAAGAATTAATAGCATATGTAAATCAAATAAAAAACTTGAAAAATCAATACCTAAAATAACTAACATTTTGAAGACACTCTTTTACTTTTTATTTTTATTATTATGATAATTCATGCAATTTAATAATTTTTATTTTAATTTATATTTATTATATATATTATTTCAGAATATAAAACATAAAAATTAGAATAATAATTATAAATGATTAATCTAATATAATTTAAATTTTTTTTAATACACCATACAATATTGTTTATTATTAAATAATATTTTATAGCACATTTTATTAAATAATTAATAATGTGATTTATTCATAATTTTTTTTAACGAAAGTATACATTTGTTAACTACAGAAAAATATTTACATGTTAAACTTATTTAATTTTATTATTATAAATATATATATTTATTCTTATTACCTTAACTAATATATTATATAATTTTATGAATTAAAAAATAAAATTTTAATTTTTTTTGCTTAATTACATAAAAATTTCATGTTGAGATTTCGATATTTTCATTATTATAAAGATATATACTTGTTTTAATTACCTTAATTATTATATTTATATAATTTTATAAATTAAAAAATGATAAACAATTTAGCTCAATTTCATAAACAAATTTCATTTAGATTTCTTTACTTTTATTATTATAAAGATTAGTGAAGTATTAAATAATTTTATATTAATACAAGATTTTATATTTATGATATGAACTTTAATTTATTTAATTAAAAATTTACAATCATTCAATTAAAATTGACAATCCAAAGTATATATGTAAATGTGTAAAATTATCCACTTTCATAGTTTTGAGTTTTTTCATATTCACTTTAATTTAAATACGCTTCTTTTGTGAAGTAGTAAATTTTACTATTCTAACACATATTTGGTATACACACTTAAGTTTTTATGTGTTTTTAGTATCAATTGAATAGTTTAATAACTTATAACTAAATATCATAAATCAATTTTAAATATTCACGTAGGGAATGACTTTAGTGAGAACATTTATTTATATAAGAGAATAAGAACAACTAATAACAACCATCAAATTAAGATTAAAAATATTTGACCATTAAAATCAAAATATTAAAAAATTAAAATTAAAATCTTATGTAATTATCAAAATTCTAAAATATTCACTAAATAAAAATCAAATCTATAAAAGATTTCAATTATAATGTCACTCTTTTTCAAGATTGTTGTTAACTCATTATTACTATCACAATTATGATCACCATTGCAATGATTGGTTATAGCATCCACTACAATGACCACATCCATCACCACACTTATAACCATTATTGTCACTACCTCATGATCCTTAGTGATGGTGGTAGCAACAAGGACGATGACAACAATTGATATGGTGAAGACAATGACAACAATAATCATGATGGTGGTGACAACAAAGTAATGTTAGTGACAACTATGATGTTAATGATGATGAGTTAACAACAATTTTAAAGATGAATTTAAAGTGATAATGAGGACAATGATTATCATGGTAATGGTGGTATCATGATAGAGGTAGTGACGATAATAACCATGATGGTAATAATAATGAATTAACTATATTTTTTAAAAAGAAAGATATGATAATTAAGATATTTTAGAACATGATAAATGAGATCTTTTATATATTTGATGATCACATAAAATTTTAAGTATTTTAATAAATAATTACTATTAATTATTTTTATATTCTTATACAAACAAATATTCTCACTATAGTCATTCATTATATATATATATTTTCAATATTTAAATATTATTTTTTTCTTCACTAAAGATTTTACTACTTGGCAATTTATTTTCTCCAAACTTTCTTTATCTCTTTTTAAATTTCAAATGCATAACAATTTTATATTTTTCTCAATTTGCTATAAAAACAAGGTACGAGAGTTTCTTCATGTCTTTCACTTTTAGGGGATATAATTTATCGTGTGAACTTTTTCATTTTTTGATAAAAGTATCTATTATGTGATATAAATATATAGGGGATATAATTTCAAAAATAATTTATATTTCTTTATAATATATATTTGTCATTACCATTTATATATTTCTTTTTATTTATTTTAATTATATTCTTTATAATAGTTAATTGTAATAATAAAATTTAGATATTCAAATTGATTCATGCAATATACCAATTAAAAATACTAGTTTAATTATAAATTTAACGTGATTTTATTGTTTTTTACAACACCAAATTAATATATAGAGAAAATGTCGGTTGCTCCCTTTATACAACGGATTATATATGAACACGGTGTTCATCTAAAAATGGCCATTTTTGGATTTTGACCAAGGTTGGAAGGACTGAATAATGTTATGTTTGGGAGAAACAAAAACTAATTGTGATCTTTTGAGTAATATTTTCAACTTCACAAAGTACTATATATAATCGTTGTCAAAATGTAAATTATTTTACATGTATTGGAGAATACAAAAACATTAGCTAAAATAATTTATTTTTGATGACCATATCCTTAAGACTTTAGTTAAAGAATTAACAAATATAAGTGGTTTATTAAAAAAATATATGCTAAGCGTGTATTGATATTATTAAAAAAATCACTTTTAATTATTTAAGACAGTCTTCTAATTATAAATACAAATTTGTTTTGCTGTAAGAAGTAACTAAAATTTAATTCTTCTGAAGAAACTTAAACGTATGTTTGATATACAGAAAATTCAAAAAATTATTTTCTTTTTTACTAAATAATATAAAAATAATTTTATTATCTATTTTTTATTAACTTTTTCTTTTCTTTTCTTTCATTTTCTTTTCAAAATCAAACACCTCTTAAATGCCTTTTTCTCCAACATTAATATACCCAATAAACAGTCTTGGGTCTTGTGATACTAAAGGTGATAAGATATTTAAATCGAATGCGATGAAGAGAAATAAAACAAATAATTAAAAAATATTATAGAAATAATACATGTGAAAATGAAAAAAAGTGAAGACTAGACACTAGACACTAGACACTAGACCACCCCACGAAATAGGAATAAAAGGATATTTATGGTGATGCTGACTCCTAAGGCCCCAAGCATGGAAGGAATGGGTTGGAGCTAAGAGTAATGAGCTTTCATGTGATTAAGACAGGTGGCGTATATGGGCATACATCTGTTGCCAAATCCAAATGGCGTTCCAATTGAAAATAGAGGTAAGAATGTAAGGCCCCTCTCCCTCTTATTCATGGCCTCAATGCACCATTGTTGTCAGCTAGCATTTCATTTCATAACTATTTTTATGTCTCCCCATGACCAAACATGTGTGCTGTTCATCTTTTGTTTTTTTTTTCTACCCACTACTCCTACTGATCATCCAGTCATCCTCCACATATATCTCTCTCTATGGGTTGTTTTCTTTCCTTTCTGTTTCTCTTGTTTCTTAACCAATTCTAGTACCGTATTTTCCTTATCCAATTATTATCTTGGGAAATGTAACTCATAGGACACGCTAACAATAGGAAAGTTGGTGCGGTGTCTAGTGTCCACCAATGCCACAGCTCAGTGGCTACTTCAGATTTTTTTAATCACTCATTTCAATTTCTCACATATATTGTTACGATGATATAGTTCCCAGTACAATTACAAATCACCCTGAAGTGACAACTTAGTACTCTCTTATTATTTGTGAGATTGTGTCCTTTTTTTCCTGGTAATGCACCACCAATGTTGCTCTGTTCAGTCTAGTGGGTGGTACCAGTTCTCCTAACTGCTTACGAGGATGACTAGTGGGGAATGATTGCAGAGGAAAAATATAGTAATTCATAATTCAAGTGCAGCTGCTACATTGCAAAGGTTGAAAACGGTACCTCAGAAATAGCCCTAGTTTTGGATCAAGTGATCGCCATGATCATCAATCATATTCATCATGGCTGCCAATTAAGGGAAATCAAAACTTTGGAAATGCTTTTAGAATTGAGAAGATGGTGATTTACCTGTAGCTTTCTCCACCAAACTTCGTGTCATCTTTTATCATTCAAGGTTGAAAGGATTAAATGTGTGGTTTACATAGAAATTAATTTAAGAAAATATTAAGTTCATACAACATCATTTGGGAGATTATTTTTCTATCATCACATCACTTATCTTATCAAAGATTTTTTCTCTTTCCCCTTTTTATCTTTCTAGTAATTGTATAAATCTTTGTTCAAATTTGTTGTTGAAAAATAATTTCTCATATTTTTTGTTTGGATTTCCTATTCTTAATCTGTCTCGTCATGTTGACCAGAAAACGACAGCATGTCCTACCGCAGTTATTCACAATCCCAAGTGGTAGAAACAAAGCCTTGTGGTTGTTTCTGTTTATTATTCTCATTGTTTATTCAGGAGATTTTTAGTTTGCAAAAAGAATATGAGTAATATCTTCACACTCGTTTAGTATCCTATGCTTTGTGAAACAACACAGGCAAGCCAACCTGCCGTCACTCCTAGATTTGGATTAGCCAAGACAACTAATTGGAGTCTGAAAAGTAATAACAAGAAATGCTGAAGTGGAACATATATCAAGTTAAATGAATCATCATGCGTAACATGATTAGATTTGTGTGCCATTGCAAGTAGGGAAAAAAAAGGAATAGAGGACACACGTTTGTGTCAATGCCGACACCCCCATTACCCCTCATCAAATTTGGAATCATAGACGGGGCCAGGACGCCACCAACAGACCATTAGTGCTCTTCACACTCAGCTTCTAACTAAGTTTTTAAATGATTCTTTTGATTGGCCCAAATGTTTTTTACAACCAATTTAATTAGCTAATAATCTGAGTTTAGTTCTAAAACTGATTTGGATTTTTGGTCTGCAATTTATGGGCAAACAAACCAGCCGGGCATACATGATGTAGAACCTTGCTTACTCATGGTGTGGACTTCCACCCCTATTTCTCAACAAAATTACTACATGATTCTGGACTTGTATGATGATGGTCATAATCACTTTTTACATAACATATCATTCACTTTTTTTTTTTTAGTTTATGACAATAAATTAATATGACTTAATTATCTAGGAATTGATTAGAATTATATGATGATTCAAAAAAAAAATATTGATTTCTTCTTTTTCACATTATTGATTAATAAAATTTTTTAGTGTCATCTTAAATAATATCTATTGTGTGAAAGAAAAAAATAATATAAATCTAATAAATAATATTATACAACTAAAAAGTATAAGTAATTAAATATTTAAAATGAAAATATATCTATAAAAAATGTCTAATTTTGATCTTTCTTAGTTGAAATTATCAATTATCATACTTTTTTGGTTAATAAAAAATTTGTATCAAATCAAAATTTACTTGGCCACATCAAAAGATTCTCATATACTAATATTATACCATTTTACTAAAATTAAAACATGTTAACACTATATAATATTTCTCTTGAAAAATAGATTACATTGCTAAAGTGCTTTGCTTATATTTAGCAAATTTATTTATATATAAAAGACTGATTATAGAAAGATAAAATAGACTATACAAAAGAGACATCTAAAGACTATTATGTCAAAATAAGTATAATAAAAGACAACTTTATAACTATTACTTAGATAAAATACAAATAATATAATATAATTTAACATCCATTAAGCTTGAAAATATAAGTTGTATGCACCAATTTTGGAACATATAAATTGAATATGAGATCCTTTCAAATACTTGGTCAAAATATCTGTGAGTTGATCATTTGAGTCAACAAATTCAATACTAATTTTTTTTGACAACACATTCTCCCTAACAAAATAGAGAAAAATATGAATATTCATTGCCCAACAAGAATATAAACAACATAATGAGACTTGAAAAAAGTAGAGGAAGAGTCAATTGATCCTTTGGAGAAAGTGCAACAACGTTTTAAATAGCTCAAACTTTGGCTAGTGACTAATTAAGAAACATATGAGTATTAACAACTTCAAATATTTTCTTTGAAGTTAAAGCCTACTAAGTTGTTAGCTTGTTACAATACACTATCTTTCAAGAAAAGACATAAAAATTGATATCTATGATAATAATGGTTGAGATTGAAAAATAATTGGTGAAAATAAACAATTTTTGACCAAATCAAACACCAAAGACAACAACTGCTTCAAGGCCAATGTAATTAGGACAAAGATGGACAAGGTTAACACCTAGGGCAAAGATAAGGCCATTGTAGTTAGGATAAAGATGAGACTAGTGCATTTGGAATAAAAACTATATTAATGCAACTAAGGCAAGTGATAAGACCAATGCATTTGGGACAAGGACGAGGCTAATGCATCATGTATTACACCAATCATTTGACTAAACTTACACAACAAAGGTGAGTTTCTTTGAGGTGATAGAAGAAGACCTAAAAACTAAGAAAACAATACTTGCATATTGTCGAGACATTTTTTTTTGCCAAGTTCAAACCCATAAACCAAACAAAGAGTAAAATGACAAGATGCTTGAAACAAAACTAGAGAATCAAATAGCTTGATAATTAAAATGACTAAACAAAACCATAGACATTAGTTTGGATAAACCAACCATGTTTGTGAGAAATGAAGTTTCAAGATATCCTAAAAATGATACTTAAAGAGGAATCAGAAAAAAAGAACAACATCAATAAATTTTCATGTGAAAAAATTGTAAGAAATTATTAAACGATGATGATAAATGACATCTCCAACAACCAATGTGATGGTTTCAATAGTAGCGATGAAAACTAAATAATAAGTTAGACTCACTGGAGAGAGATTAGTACAATGGTAATGTTGGTGGCAACAAACACCTATTGAAGATAAATATATATGTCAAAGAAAGAAGATGATTAAAGAAGGTGGTGACACATGACAACTCTAATGACGCTAATAAAAGATGGTTTTAGTAACAATAGTGAAGTGGGTCCAATAGAGATGACAATGACATCTACTAGATGATGGAAGACAACTCATTAAAGAAGAATAGCTTGTAAAAAAACAAAAATAATCTTTGAAAAAAGAGAAATAACTCACCTATCACTAAGTTAAGACTTAAACATTTAAAGATTTTTGTCTTTAAAACTTGTGAAGTTTGGCTGCACTTAAAGAAGTAACACAATTTAGAAGGTCATTAACAACCAATAATAACAAACAATTACAAGAAAAGATGATTGAAAACCACTAAACTAAAAATAATAAAGTAAGGTCTGTTTTGATATCATGTTAAAAAAATAAATTATATTGTTAGAATTCTTAATTCACCAAAAAAGAATTTTTTTATATACAAAATATCGATTACATAGAGATAAAATATATATATATATATATATATATATATACAATACAAACCTGTAGAATGTAGTATATGAAAACAAATTCTACAAAAGAAAACTTTGTCACTGTCACTTAAACTAAATACAACAGTAATATAATATAATTTAACACATATGTATTGTTAAATCACAAATACAGAATTGGTGAATTAATTTTGGGTGATTACAAAATTACACAATATATTTCTCTTAAACAAATTTATTCCAATTATTTTTTATCCTAATCATGCTGTGTTTTGTTCACTTTCAGTTATATTCCTCAATTCGGTTTGATTCCCATAGACAAGGAATTAAGTTCTGGATCAAAGAGGACATCAATGGTGAAGCTGTGCACTATGGAGTAGCAACCTCCTTTTTGTTGAAAGAAGCGGCAAAAATTGTCTGAGGCATACTACGATTAAAACCAAAGAATAGTTACAGATCGCTTAACACCACTCGTTAGCTTACCAAATGAATAAGGTCAAATTTTAAATTGAAGTAGCATGTTTTAATTCGAGAACAAAAAGATAAAAAGGAACAGAGGATTCACTGTATCACACAATTACTGCCACCTTGGTAAATCTATTCAATATTCCTAATGGTTAATACATCCCTAGTAATTAACTTTTATCATTCTTCAAAAACGTTTGTTTCAAATTGTATTAAAGCCTTATTTATTTAAAATTGAGAATAAAGGTCATCTACAAACTAGTAATAATAATTAAGGACGCATACATTTTAACAAATTTATTATTTGTATGTATGCATGTATTTTTATCAAAATTTAAATTAATAAATAAATTTAATATTTATAATTATTTATTTGATTTGTATGTTTTGTATTTCATTAAATTCAAAGTTCAAACAGTTAATTTTAAACTAATCCTTGATGTCGGACTTTATTTTTAAAGTACACACTGCATGTTAGAAAATCTTAATGATTCTTTTTATTTAACACTGATTAAATAAAAAAGCTGATCAAAGTTATTTTTTAAAGAACGGATAAAGTGATGTAATTTAAACAACCCAAAATAAAAGTATAATGTAATTAACTATTCATTTTTTAAGTTTAAGACGTGCAGTTCTTGAATTCTCATTTGTCCATCATAGCCAAAACAGCCTATTTACCAATAAAACAGACAAATTAATCCTCTTAAGAGGTATAATGATTAAAATTCCTGAAATCACAAAATCTAAATACTTGAAGTGGAATGAGGATCCTTTTTTCATGTTACATCAATCAGATTACAAAAGAGAGGAAGACATAATTGTAATTAGGCTCATCGTTATATATATTGACTTTATTAATTTTATTTTTAAGTCTTTTTTATACATAATATTGTCATATTACTCATTGACAAGACATAATCCAAATAGCTTGTAGTTTACGGCTTTCAACGTCCCTACGTTCTCTACATGCAATTAATCACTCATTGAATTCTATGCCTGCTTTTACTGTGATAGTCAATAAAGTTTCTAATAAAACACGACAGCAGAACAACTCTTCCATCTTAAAAATGTCGCTAGTACTTTTTTAAGTTGGAAGCTAAAATAATAGTGCGGCAAATAGAGAATGTTAGTTTTTTTTTTTAGTTTCCTTTTTTTTTCTTCTCTTTTTGGTGGAAATATAATCTTTTTTACTTTAATAAATTTGTCTATATAATTGAAAAATCAAATAGTTGCAAGGGGTTTGTTCAAATGGATGATAGACCGATCTACACGGAATGTGAACCTCAACACTATGCGTAGCTTCTTTCAACGTGTTTGCATATGCGTTTTTGACGTAAATTTTCACATCCCCTGTGAAGCTATACATTGTTGCTTCCACGTTTTTAACCATTTGGATGTGGTTTTCCACGTCCAAAACGTGTCTCCAAACATACACGTTATCTGTATTCTGTCTAAGTTAAGGATCCACAGTGATTATGGTTCCGCAATCAAGAAACCATGTTTATATTGTCAGCAGCTTAAAGACTGCGAAAGTTAAGACAAAATACTTTTGCATATTATTTTCTACTTATTTTTACTTTTTTACACTTTATATACATATTACTATATAGTACTATATTTTTTGTACAAATTTTTATATAAAAACTAACTAAATTTCTACAAAGTAATATAAAAAGAATAAACATTTGTTGTATATTGTTTGTATATTTTTTTTAAAATCAACATGTAGTAATAGATGATAAAAATATTTAAGCTTTTAAATAGGAATTATAACAGTGGGATATTTTTCTAAAAAAATTGTTGAAACATTATTGGATTAGTATATAATATTCATATAAAAATAATTAATATAGAAACTTCATGATATTGATCCCTTTGCTTCACAATTTTATGGCACTCCCTTTCTTCCGTAATCATTATCTGCTTTCCTTTCTTTCCTTTAGGCAGTTTTGCTATCATCTTTCCCATTCCTTATTTAATGTCATAGTGACGGTGTCGTATAATATACTACTGGTCATATCTGTTACACAATAGAATACTCTAATTTATTCTTGAGAAATTTGGTAACAGTCATATATTAGTTGTTGAGAATGTAAATATACATCTTATTTATTAAGAAACAAAAACATTGTTTTAAAAAAATAATAATAACGAATCACGTGCCTAAAAATTCAATATAATCAACACTTAAAAGTTTTATTATATATTCTCGAAAACTAGCGAAGTCCTCATCAATTTTTTGAAGGATGAATTTGAAATTTACTCGTTATTTCGATTTTAAAACAAGTCACCATCTTATGCTATATGCGGTATTACTTAACACATTTGAATGTAATCATTAAGGGATTCATGAGGAGAGAGAAAGAGGAGGATTAGTGACTAGGTGGAACATGGAAGTGACATCCTTCAATTTTAATATTGGCATTTGTTAGTAGGGATCAGTTTCAACAAGTTCCTTACTTCTCCGTCGAGCTTAAGCTTATTTGTGCTGTTCTTCAAAACAAGCCAAACCCCAAAATTGACAAATACACCTAATCAACTTTACTTTGCTCATTATTCAAACAAAACAAAACTATTTGCTTTTATTATCCTTTTTTAAAAGCGGTCTTATTGAGTGAATTTCTTTCTCTTTTGAGGTCTTTGGAGTTTTTGCAGCTTTCATTTTCTTTTGTTGTCTTGTCTCATAATTCATTTCCACAATTTTCTCATCACATCACATGATAAAACAATGAAAAAACTCAAATTTGATTGAAACAATGGAATTTTTCATCTTAACTCTTAATTTTGATTGAAAAATATATCTGCATATTCAGTTAAATATAAATAAACTCTTAAATACAAAGTATAATAATGTGCTCTACGTATATAATAATTAAGGGATACTTCTTTTTATTGTAAGATAATTTCTTCTAAAATAATTTAAAATGATTTTTGCGGGAACTTAGACTTAAAGAATCAAAATTAAAACTAAAGACTGATAATCATAAAGAAAATGGAAAGGATAAATCAGTTAAAGACTTTCTTTGTATTGTGCTCTTCAAAGAACAACTTTTTCTAAAAATCTACAAAGGTGCTTAGTTAAAATCATTTTAACTAAAATTCATGTAGTTTTGGAGGAACTAGTTATAAGAGAATTGGGAATGGAGAGCTTTTTCCTTATACTTCTTTAGTCTTCAGAAAAATAGTTCTAAAAAAGTGTACTGTCCTTATTAGATTCTTACTATCTAACTTGAGAGAATAATTTAAAGCATTCCACTATTTGAATGAGATATTATAGTCGATTAAAGATCGCTAAATGCTGAAGGCGTACTTGAAAAGTCTCTCAAAAAAAAAAAAAAAACAATTGCATAAGTTATTTCTAATAACGTAGCAAAAAAAAAAAAAATGTCATGTTCGGAATACATTAATTATCTTTAACTGTGAGGTGAGATCTTAAGGCTTTAATTACTTCTCATGTTAACTATTTAGAATACTTTCCACGTAGGTATGGCACCATTTGTTTATATGATTTTTGTGATACCAAATTAATGTTGAATATTTGAAAAATTTAATGACAAAGTTGTCTTGGATGAATTAAATTTGTATATAAACCAGTGATATTCACTACAAATATAATAAATGTAATTATTATGATTATGATATGCGACTACGTAGAGGGCATGTGTACGGATTAGAGTTCCCCCCTAATACAGTTACGGGTCAGATTTAATGTACCAATTAAGCAGCTTTAGTATTTTCAAGACATCCTTTCTAAAGCAGCTCACGACAAAGAAACATGAATAATTAGGCATGTAACTTTTTTGCGTGGTTCCTTTAGAATTTAATTGTAAGTATTCTGAGCATACACGTATGTTTAGTTTCTTCGTGCATATAAATTGAATACCACTAGATGGATCTAATATATTAAGTGAGAGTGGGGAATTTTTTTTGTTTTAGTTTCTAGCCAAAGTGATAATCAAATCCTACGTGTTTAACTCGAACATCTTCATTGAGTTTAACTAAAAAAGCTTAGCAAAGCCAAAAACAACAAATTATGTATGAGATCAGGAGAACGGCCAAAAGTGAGCCTTTTCCTCAGAGAAGGGGACAAGTACTCTTCACTTAAAATCGTTTTATGTTGTGATAGTAGATTCCAACATTTTCCCACTTATTTCAGTAGGTATCTATCTACTACAGGTTTATTAGTTAGGCTTGCAACACTTATGCCCTTTGATTATGATGAATTAATTTATACATATAATGTCACATAAGTATGGTCCATGCCTAAGCGACTCAGTGCTTCCACTAAAATTCCTTATCCGTTGTTTATTTTATTATGTATCATAAAAGAATCGTCAATTTAACTAACATATAAAATCAAAAAGCTGAAATTATGGCCTAATCCCTTTGTTTAAATCATGGATTTGAACACCTCCGGCTATATTCATTAACAATTGGTTAAAATCAAAGGAGAGGTGACTGAAATGAAGGCATCAGGTTTTGGGTACAATCCCACTTTACATATAATAATCCAGTAATTTGCAACTACGGGATTCGTTTTCAAGGTGGTTTTGTTTGGAGCAATCAGTCTCTGTAAGCTCTGTTTGTTTTTATTATTATTTTTGTTATGAAAAAAAGTATGCGTAATAGAAAAAACTACTTTTAAAGTGCGTGATGTTTGCGTTACATTGAAACCAAAAAAATTGAAAACTGACAGGTTTGCCAGGCGTGTTTATCCTTTATTTTTTGTAATAGGGATGGAAAATTAATGAAGAAGGGCTATAGGCTCTCTGAATATTGATGAGAAAGTGAAACTAACTGGAAAAAACGACGTCGCTCGACCTCATCCTCACCAAAGAAACGGAAAGCTGTAAAGCATGTGTATCTTTGTCATTTCCATCGTTAAGGTCCTTTCAAGCTTTTTGAGTAAGCTTTGACTCCTTTATCTTTTCGTCCATAGTATTTAAGAGCGTGCTATGATTGTCCACAAGTCCATTCCAATTGACGAAATTTGGCTTGATCATTTCAGATTTGAACCTTTGCACGTCTTAAACTCCCTTATCTATTTACACACAACTAATTTAATTTAATTGGATCTTTTGGTGTTTGAAATTTGCATTAAAACTTTTTGATAAAGTACTGAAACTACAAGCCACCAACTTTGCCCTCCCATCTTTTTCCACTTACGTATAGGCTGGGTTCATACTGTTGAGCCAATATTTATAGAAGCATAGTAATCAATTGAGTAGGATAGTTTCACTACTTCTTCAAATGTAAATTAGATTATTTAACTGTGCCTAATTGACAACTAGTAATAGGTTGTTGTGATTTCAATTTATAATTAATCAGCCCATTAAATATTAATATCCACCTAAGTTGTTTCAAATTATTATGATACTGTATAATATATTAATTAAAATTATAAATGAATTTAAATAGTTTAATTTTGATGGTATGTTAGCAGAAAACTTTCTTACATTATTATTTGATTGTTAAAATTATATTCTTTCTAACACAATGTGTTAAATTTGGTTGAAATTACTTAAAAATTATAAAATTGAGGGATGTATAAAATATATATGATATGCTTATATAAAATTTTGTGATTTTCAATTAATTTTACTAATTAATAAGAGAATGTATTTAAAGAAATATGTTATTCTCTTTACTTCTATTTATAAGACCTAAATTAAAAGTAATATTTTTTTTATAACACTAAATTCATAATGTCTTGTTATTAATGATTTTTTGACTAGCATGTTCCTAATTAGTTGAACTATTACTTTCGTATCTATTTATAAGACTTAAAATTTTGAAATTTTTTATTTTTTTATATAAGACTTAATTTATATTATCTCATACATTAATTATTTTTAAATTAAAATATTTTTAATTATATAAGAAAAATATTTTATTGACATATATTTTAAAAAAATATTAATAACAATAATTTTTTTAGAAAAATATATAAATTTAATACAAATTATTGATATTAACTAAATTAATTATTTTTCTTAATCTTAATAAATTGAATAACTGGATCTCATAAATAACAACGAAGGTCGTACTAAACAATTAAAAGAGGGAGAAAAATATTAATGATAATGTTAATTTAAAAAAAAAATATAAATTTAGAATAAATTTATTGGTATCAATTAAATTAGTCTCTTTTTATAATTTTAATAAATTATGTAAATGAGTCTTATAAATAATAATGAAGAAAGAATTATTTTTTAATTGTCATTACTCTTTTAGTTACTTTACTTACGATTGAGTTAATTTGATTAAGGTTAAATAAAAAATATTTTAGTTAAAATTAAGGTAAAAATATTTTGATCGAGACAAAATAAAATATATTTTATTTTAAATTTAAGATAAATTATGATTTAATCGAGATCGAATAAAAAATATTTTAATTAACATCAAGTTAAAATTATTTTAATCAAAAGTAAGTTAAAATTATCTTAACCAGAATTTATTTACATTATTCAGACTGATGTCATTAAATTTAGTCATTATTATATTAAATTTTATAGCGTATATTTATCATTCAAATAAGCCTTAAACTAAATGTAATATACAAATACATAACTGGCATAATTTTATAACATATACTAGTTTAATAATTAAAATAAAAGGGAGAAGTAAAACTCCTGTTTTTGTACCAGTTCCATGTAAAATGAGTGAAAAATACTGACGTTCTATTAATTTAAGAGGCAAATTTTTCGAAGTAAATTTTTGTAGATTTAAGTCTTATAAATAATATATATATATATATATATATATATATATATATAAATGTCATTTAAATGAAATTATTTATATTGATTTAGATAAATCAAAATTTAATGGAACTTTTAAATATAAAAGATTAAAGATAAAAAATAAAAATTAAATTATTATTTTGGTCTCTCTTTATTTGATTAGTTCAATTTAGTTCCTCTCTTATTAAAAAATTTAATTTATTTTCTTAATTTTTTAAATTAATATAATATTATCTTTATTATCAGCACTGTTTAAATTTTTAATAAAAGTGTCTTATATAATGATTATGTGCTATTTTTTTTATTGTGTTGCTATACAATAAGTTAGCGTTAGTTTTTGTAATTGGATGAAATAAATAACATTGTATGAACTTTTAAAATTAAGAGATTAAATTGAAGTGTTTAATAATAGAGAGAGAAAAAAATTAGTTTTCTAATTAAAAATTCAATGAATATTTGATCATTGATTCTCAAATTTATTCCATCCTATCCATCCACAGGTTTTAAGACCGAGATAAACTGTAATTAATCACAAAAGTTAGAAGGGAAAATATTTCAACTGTTTCCAAGTCAATCGATTATGAGATTTTTTTGTCTAGGTAGAATTTTAATTTCAACGCTTACTGTAGGTAGCGGATTTTTTATTTACCGAGAAATTGTAGAATAGATGATACCTTATAGATAAGAACGATTATGAAGGAGAAATTGTATTTATATAATTTTTTACAATAAAATATATATTTAAATATATTTTTATTCCTTATAAAATGAATTTGATTTGATTTTGGTCCTTATTAATTTTTATTATTATTATTCATCTCTCTAAAATTTAAGTTTATTAATTTTAGTCTCTATAAAATAAGTAAATTTTAGATTTAGTTTTTATAATTTTTTTAATCTTTCTAAACACTAAAATAATTAATTTTAACTTCTAAATTTTATTTTAAAATAAATAAATAATAATTATTTAAAAAATTTAGAATTTTTAAGCATTATATATTGATATTGTATTATAGATTCTAGTAAATATTATCTAAAATGATTATTTGATTTTTTATTAATTATATACGTTGTTAATAAGTGTCATATAATAATAAAAATTAAAAAAAAAAAAAAAAATTAAAAGATAAAAATTAATTTTTTTTATAAAGATTAAAATTAAAATTTGTTAATTTTATAGGACTTAAAAATATATTTAACTCTAAAATATATAATAAATAAAAAGAAAAAGAAAAACGTAAATATAACAATTAATGAGATAGAGATAAAAGAAGAAGATAATATTATAAAGGTGCTGTAGAAAAATATTACACGAAAACTCTTATAAAAATATAAGAGGAACCATTCCAGGAAAGTGACATACGTGTAGTTCACTTAATCATAATTTATAAATGTAATTAGTGGGATTTGGTTTGGATTTATACGTCAAATCCATTATGAGAGCATTTGTTTCTTTGGCTTGTTGCTATCTTATTGGTAGTGACTTAACTAGAATAATGTTAGTGGGAGCTGAGTAAGGGAAGATTAAACAGAAATAAAAGGGGGAATGTGGAACTTATACATAAAATAATATAGAATTGAAGATTAGAGCAAGTGTCGTATGTGGGAAATGAATATGGTAGTATCCCTGTTGTCCTTGGCGTGTACGTTGGGTGGTGGAGGCTGACGATTGAGGAGGACTCTTGAAATGGGGCCCAAAATTGGAACATGGGTTGGGGTCCACATACCTTACGTTTTGTTAGTTTTTCCTACTGCCTTTTTTGCAATCGTTATTATCTTTTATTATTATTATTATTATTATTTATTATTATTATTATATATATATATATATATCCTTAAGGCAGTAGCTTTTGGAAAATAATGCAAGTTACAAGCATGTGAATGTGAGGAAGATGGATAGATGATGATTAAGCTACTAAGTATCGGTTTGAAATTTGCACTAGCTAGGTATATGTGATCCACAAATCATGAGACAGACATAAGTTTAAAGCTGTGCATAATGAATGGGAAACATAGTGCAAAATGGAGGAACTGGATGGAGGGCAATTCAATATTGTTCTAATAATTTCTTACAACCATGTCCCTCCAAGACAAGAGGTCCACGTCACCAACCAATTTAGGGCTTGTGACGTTCCTTGTGAAGGACCTTTCATGATCTGAGTCATTATTTTTTGCATCGTTACGGTTGTGTAATATGCATTAAATCTAGTTGGTTCCATTGTATGTACTAAGTAGAAGCACAATTACATAGGTCATGTCATTTGTTAGGTTGTTAACTGAAAGTTGATCAGCATTCATGCGTACACAATAAGTGTAGCCGAAAAATAAGATGGCTCATTAATTCAGACAGAATGGTAAGAGCAAGAACAAACTATGTGGAGGGATCACATGCACATCAGCCACAACTACTTCCTGTCACAATCTCTTCTTTTCAAAACAATAAATTTATCTGTCATTTGAGCTCACTATATAAGAATTAATAAATGTTAAATAAATCTAATTATTAGAAAATTATTTGAATATTTTTTAATTAAAAATATCTAAGTTTCATTTCTCTTATATTCTCTTTTTAATTTCTGAGAATATTAATATATTAGAAAAAAAATTAAAAATATTAATATTTCTTTTATTTTCAGAATAATAAAAAAGTTTAAATAGTTTTTTAAAATATATAAATTGAAGTAAATATATTTATGTGATTTTATAAAAGTGTATTTAGTCACACATTTAAGACGTGATTTTCTGCGTCAATAATAAAATTACCAAATACAACTTCCACGCTATTCACCAATTTAACGTGATTTTTTAGATTTATAACATATATCCAAATATACTATAAGTTGATCTATGTAGGTTTGTTGCTAAATCCTCTCTTCAAGAACGATTTTTATTAAACTCAACAGCTAATCTTAAGTGTAGTCCAATTCTTTTAAAATATTTCTATACTCTTATGTAATACTACTCTCTGTTTTCATATATTAATACTTTATATAAATAAAAATATTAGAGAATGATGCATTTGCATTTTATAAGGTAACGAATATTTAGTGTTTCGTGACTCTTGTAACAAGATAATTTATGATAGAGAAAGCTCAATCTTGAGCTCACAGACACTTAATATTGGATAAACCTCTATTAAAAATATGTCGCTAACAAATTAATTAATTAAATGATGATGATAATAATAATAATAATAATATAAATCTGTCCCTAGATTCTCAACGGTATATGTCTTATTTATCTTATTCACCAGCTAATCTAAAGTGCAGTTCAAATTTATAGAAATAAATTCTAAAGTCTGACGTAATGTTGTTCACATTAATATTTTATATAAATGAAAAACTTATATATTGGTGCATTTGATAGCAAAATAAGAAATTTATATAAATATTGTTACATGGAGGACCCACAAGTTGTTCGTTCTCTTGACACGTATTCTCAGTACCTTGTTTTTTACATTTTTCTTCTCTCTCTTTATATATCTTTTGCTTTCATTCGTACCATTTTTTTAACTGAATATCAGTAAGATTAAGTTTCTAATGATGTAATGAAATTCTTCGTCTCTTTTCTTCTTAAGCACAAGTCTTTAACTACGTGACAAGTTTGATGAAGATGAATGTCTTATTAAACAAATAATGCATTCTTACTATATTTTCTTTATTAATTTAATTTATAGCTTAATTCTCTTCTTCGAATGACTTTATCCAAAGTATTTCTAGTATGAATATCTATTTTATTTTTATTTAGAAAACTCGTTGTTGAATTTTTTAATAAAAAATATTTTGTTTAGTATTATTAAATTTTAATTTAGATATATTATTGAAAAACGTATATTTTAAGCATCCAAGTAGAATTGCACAAAACCAATGTTTTTCTTGAATTTCATTTATATAAAAAATTATATTATAGTTCCTAAAGAACTATATCTTGAATAATATTATGATTAAAAAAAATAAAATTAGTCATTGTAATAGTAAGAAGAATAATTATGCTTAGTTTTTAAAGAACTATGCTCTTAGGATTTATCTGTTGATTAAATAAACTTAGTTCGGAGAATTTTTTTTATTGAAGGTGTCCAACTAATCTTTTAGCAGAGATAAATTTTATTAATAAATACTTCGCATTTATAAGATATTTAATAAAAAAATGTTTAAATGAGTAAGTTTGTTTCATATTAAAAAAAAGAGAAAATTATTATGATGTAAAATAATTAAGTGATTTTTTTTTTTAAAGTAGAAGCTAATTTATGTTTTTTTACAATCATAAAGATCAATTTTTTTCAAAAGAAGTCACTAATTTTATGAAAAGCAATTCAAAATAGTTTATAATTTTAATCAAATTTTAGTTTTTTTTCTTCTAATTACTTTTAAAAGGTAAGACAGACGCATTAAAAACTAAAAGAAGTATTTTTTTTAAAAAAATTGACTTGCTTTTTAAAAGTACTGCAACAAACTGGTCCTATATCTAATTGTAATAATATAAAAGTAATCGTAATATTTATCAGGTCTTAAATGCAATTATATTGTATCATTATTTGTCATTCTACATTTTATGTATAAAGGCAACTTCTTTTATTAATTGAAAACTAAATAAGAGTTTAACTAAGTATGAAAGAGATAATAAAACTATTTCGTATGCACATGCATACACACAAACATGTAGAAAGTTTTAATATCTTTCAAAGTTAACAAATGAGGTAAATGATCACTTAAAGAAATTACGGGAAAACTACTCATCCTTAAGATAGGGGATTTTTCACTTTATGTATGCACATGGAAGCATTATAGCATTATGATAAGTAATTCTTAAACCTTTAGTAAATCAATCATTTGACTGCTATTCGGTTCGGCTGTTACTTGGCTACTAATGTTTAAGGCTAAATTTCTCATTTTGAGTCCAAAAGAATGCACAAAATTATCATACTCTTACACCATGTTTGGTTGATCAAGGAAAGTAAGATGTAAAAAAATAGAAAAAATAGATAAAAAATTAATAAAAAATAAAAAAAAATTAATTGTGTGACATGAATAGATGTACAAGGAAATTATAAGTTTTTTTTTTATTTGATTAGGTAGAAAATGAGAAAAAAAGAAAAGAAAAATATATTTG
>JAMLFT010003476.1:0-21984 GCA_026544285.1 Pachyrhizus erosus | reverse complement strand
TTAATTATTTTTTAATAGAAATTTTTTATTAATAAATTATTTAATTTACAAATATATTTTCTCTCTTCAAAATTTTACATTCTCTCCTATGTTTAATACGAATAATAAACAATTTACAAAAAATAATTATTTATAGAAATAACTCTCTCCAAATTTAAGCAACACAAAATTACATAAAACATACTAAAATAATATTTTATTAATAAATACATGTACTAGAATTTGGCAACTCCATTATTTTGGTTTAGGATTTTACAGATAAGATAAATCAAACACAAGTTCTTCTATTAAATAAAATATTTTTCCTTGTATGAACATTTAAACACAGAAAGACATTACACATAATAATAATAATAATAATAAGTAACTCCTATTATAGATGCTTTAAGTTACAATAATAAAATTTAAAATTATAAATATGTGTACGTCATAATATTTAATAATAACGTACATATATTATCATTATCATCTATACTAATAATAAAAGTGATATTCATCTTTTTTGTACATATATTTTGGACCATTTTATCTTTTAAGTAATGTGAAAAATACTTAATTAAGTTTTTTATTCATATAATTTAATATTTTTTTATTTTTCATTCTTATAAGTTTTCTGTTTTTGAAATTGTCCATATAAATTTTAAACTTTTTATTTCTAGTCTTTATTGTCAAATTTTGTTAAAAAATATTAATGTTAGCATATATCACGTTAACATATTGACACATTATCAATTTATTAAAGACTAAAAATAAAAAATATATAAATACTAAATAAAAAAAAATAAAACTTGACAAAGATGAAAAATAAAAAAACAATTTTATAAGACAAAAAATAAAAAACAAATTTTTTAAGACAACAAATATGAAAAATTAAATAAACAAACAAGATAAGATATTTACAAATATAAAAAAATTAAGCCTTCAAATATAATGTATAAATTGTATTGAAAATTAATGTGAAATTATTAATCACACATTTTTTAAATTTTTATTTATTTATTTTTTTGTTTAATTTTGTAAGAACATTTATATATGGTATAAATATTCTAAATTTTCTCACTCATCATATATATTATTTATTTTTTCTTGAACACATATATAATATAAAAAATAAAATTACACACTCTAAATACAATTAACATAAATACATTTCATAATAAATAAGTGATGAATTAACTATTCGCATGTGTGTATTCATATCAATAATATCTGGAGTGTGTATTTTTATTTTATGATATTTATATAGAGAGAATGAATAATATATATAGTTAATGAGATAGTCAGAAGTGTTTATGCAATGTTTAATTTTATATTATTAAACAATAAATAAATAAATAAAGATTTAAAAAATATATAATTATTAATTTTTAATTAAACTTAATACAATATATTAAGACTTAATTTTTTATATTTATAAATATGTTACTTTTTTTTATTATATTTAGTTATTTTTATTTTTTGTCTTTGTAAAATTTTATTTTTTATTTTTATAAACAACTTCATTTTTAATCTATATAATTTTTTATTTTTTAATCTTTCTGATAAATTGATTTTGTGACATTTGTTTACATATGACACTGACTAGAAATAAAAATTTTAGAACTTATAATAACAATTTTAAAAAAAAAATTACAAAAATAAAAAATAAAAAAATGTTAAATTACAAAGATAATTTCTTAGATATGCCAAAACGCCTAAATTTAACTAGTGTATATAATGGGAACACAAGTGACGTATGTATTTATTTTGCATGATAAAATTTAATAATAAAATACGTCATAAAATTTGCATATGAACCCCTCTATATATTATTTAATAATAAAATTAGTAAGCAAAGGGACTTTACGCAAATATTGTAAGTTTTTATTTTTAGGTATTATAAGAGTACTTTAAATTTAAGTAAAGTTTAAGAATAAAATTATATGAGTGATAAAAGAAAGTCATTATTATTAAATAATAATGAAATTAAGTAAAAACTAATAGAAAACATGACATCTATTTGAGGTCATATTAAATTAAGTAATTGTAGTATTTAAGAACAATAAAAAAATTAACAATAAGACATGAGATATTTGATGTAGTAGGAGAAGAAAAAAAATCTCGAAAATTCTCATTTTTAACCTAAACATATAATATATGAAGGAATAACTAGGAATTAATGAATAGGAAGAGAGAAGTACCCACTTAATCGAGTATTTCATGAAGGGACGTCCATGAAGCTTGCATCTCCGCTGATGGTTTTCGGTGGCGCTTCCTTTGGTTTATAAACCAATTGTTTATCTGCTTCTGGTCAAGACCAGTCCATTCAGCTAGGGTAATCTTATTCTGTTTCCTGCACCAACCATCCACAGTTTATAGATCAAGTTAAAACTATAACAGTAATCCATGCCAAATCTGGTCTAAACAATTTCTACATTTCTCATGTGACAACATCAAAAGAAACGGGAATCCTAGTTACTTAACATATATGTCTAGTTTGTTACCGGACTACACGACGCATAAAAGGGTAAAGAATACTTGTTTACCCTTGGGTCTGACCAATTGAAGTGAATATTCCACCATGCAATTAAGATTTGCCTCGCTTCTTTGGGTAGCTTTTCTCTCTTCTTTTTGGAAAATCCTTTCTTCAGCCTGCTAATATAACTACTATATCTACGCAGCAGCCTATCCTTCAGCTATCCTCTTGCACTCATTTGCCTCTTTCTCTTCTCTACCGAAGTCCTCTACAGTGGCTTCATCTAACAAATATAGAGACGAGGAATTAATATTGGTAAATTTGGTAACTTGACCATCCATCAAAATGTAAAACTTTCGGTACTGGGATGTTATATTTATAGAAGAGGATCCATTATAATTGCCAATGCTCGGGATTGAGGCATTCCCATCAATTCCCATTCAATTTTTCTTTAGGCAATCAACAAAAATCTTGTAGGTGTATTTGAAAAGAAATAAATTAATAAACTAATATTTTTAGCATAAGTAATGAGGGCCGGGATAGGCATTTAATAACTGGCAGAAGCTAACTTTGAAGCATGTATAGGAAACTCAGGTAGGAATAAGCAGACTGGTCACAAGTTAAAGGATTCAATTTCAAATAGCACAGTGATACATCAAAGAGAAAAGTTAGCAGCTTATTAGAGTCTATTATGTTTTTGCTTGGATTAGCAAACACTTAATTAAATTGATAGAAAATATAAAATGTAACAAATCATGAAATGTTAAACCCACTAATCTACGTATAATTCACATTAAATATAAATTTTGTTGTCATCATTAAAAAAAAAAAAACTCATGAATACAGAGTATTATGTTTTTCATTTTCAATAAATCCATCGTCACTTTTCATTACATCCATAATGCCAATTAGTACTTAGACAGTATTTTATTATAAAGTATAATAACATAGATTGCAGTAGGCTTTAGTGCTAGTTCTCTTTCGGCAAATACACATTAACCAACTCAGACTAGGTGGTGATATGTATGATTATGGAAATTGATTACGTATTGAATTTGGATGGCCACCAAAGCAAACATAAACCTAAACCACATACCCATGACCATAGTTCTTCCAATACCATATATAAGCAAATTCCCCAAATGAGCCATGGCCTTCAGTTAATTAAACTGCGGGATTTAGTTTTAGTTTCGTATGATTTTACTAATGTTTCCAATAACATTTTCTATTTCTAATTTCACACTGAACTTCTGAGTGGAAACATTTTTTATTCTTGTTTTTATAAGTAATTATAAAGATCTCAGTCATTACACATTTGTTTTAGATTATTTTTAAAAAAATATTTATAATATAAGAAATGAAAATATGATTTATTTTTATTTTTTATTTTTATTTCCTGCCCAAATATATTAAGTTATTAGCAATTAAACTAAATCCTAATTGTCCAATGCACCATAGAATTCATCATGAAAGAAAAAAGCAAGCAAGAGAGAGAGAAGAGATACGAGGTGTAGTGTTTCCAACAGCAGAAACGTTGCGGGATTGCCTCGTCAAAAGGCCTCGAGAGGTCTGATTTATACTTCACTAATAAATTGCAAGACGTTTCCTACAGTACAAACAAACAAACATAATATTAGGGTTTTGGAAATAAGTAGTACTACTATTGATTTTGTTGAAGAATCTTATATATTATGTTACTGAGTTTTAATTTCCAATAAAGAGACCATGAAATCGTCGAGCTTGGGATCAGATGTCTGACACACACCGTCAGCGCTGTTCTGTCCTTCCATTATCTCATCCGACGCTCCCACCTTCAAATTCGCTAATAAAACTGATTAACCAATGGAAGATTATAAATGAATTCAAATGGAGATTTATGTTTGCGCAGATAGCTGGATCGAAGAAAGATTATAAGAAAATAACTGAACCGAAAATTAAATTTTTTATTTGAAAACAGCCTAGAAGTAATTTTCAAAAAGGGGAAGGTACCTAAGTTAATTCTTCATCTAGTAAACTTGTTTATGACATAAGCTGTATGTGACAGTGCGAATTTCATCCTTTACAATGTGTTAATGCAGTTTTGAAAGAGTTTGCGGGTGTGTGTATATATGAAGTTGCGATTAGAGAAGATATGAAAGAAAATAGAAGACCGAAATGTATACCTTGTGGAAATTTATATCTCCTGGAGGGACCATGAAGAAGAACCAGAGCATCAAAACCAATGATGAAATCGGTATTAATGGCGGAGTTAGCACTGTTGATTGCGACTGCTCAGAGTGTAGTGGAAGCCGTACAGGTCCTCCATTTCTAATTCAAATAATAAAAGACACAAAGGGAATCAAATAGCTCTTATATCCTAGAATAGACCTCTTGCCTCTTAAATCTTAATCAAAGTCCTCACTATATACACTATTAAACATAACATAGAAATTGTATATTTTAAGTTTTGCTATTAGGTAATTCACTACGTTGAGATTCATGAAAGGTTTGGTTATTTTATATAAGATTTTCCAAATCTTATCTCTTCATTATTAAATAAAATAAAATAGTACATGTATATTTATTTTATTGATTATTTGTAATTTTGTCAAAAAAAAAAAATATTGTAAGTACCTTTTATGCAATATTATTTTTATTTCAGGTATAATGACAATAACAAAATTTGAATTGAAGACATTGTATAATTTTTTTTGTAATTAACAGTTATTTCCTTTTATTTTACTGGGTTACAAATCGTGCAAATTGCACTTATTGAAAAGCTATACGGCGATCAATAGTGAGTAGCCCTATTTTCTTTAAAGAGAAATCAAATATTATAATTAAAAGTTAATAAGTTATTTTCTAGTTAAGTTTTTTTCTCGTTTTATCTTTAATAATTAATTATTTGAAATGCAAATTTAATTACCTCAAATAATTTCATTTGTTGTAATTTTAATTTAAAAATTCAAATAAAAATATATAAAATATATATTTTAGCAATCTATACAAAACAAATTACATTAAATTATTTTCATTTAACAGATTTAAACATAAAACTTATATAATCGATTATAACATAAATTAATTATATCTATGATTAACTTTTAAACTATAGTTAACCTGAACTCTACTTAAATTATATTAGATAAAGGAGATTTTTGTATGGAAAGTGTACACATGCAAATTAGTCAATATATTTAGAGAAAATAAGCTATGCATTAACATAATAAAATAATTTTTCATTATCATCAAATCATAAGCTATCATATTTTATAAGTATTTTTATACTTCCTTAGATCCTTTATAATTATTGAATTTTTAAAAAAAATATTTTTATTTATTTGTTGTTTGTAAAATTTATGATAATATTAATTTTTTAATTATACTCTTATTTTTTATTTAATATTTAATTAATGTAGACATATATATTTATTGTAGAGGGAAAATAAAAAGGATCAACAAATTTTATTATGACGAAGAAAATTTTATTGCATTTTTTGTTTCTACATAAAAATATTAAAAGAATATCATAATTATCAAAATTGAATTGGATCAGTTGGTTTGATCGATTAGATTGTGACAAGTTCAATTACTCCAAAAAAATCAAAAGATTTCAAAATCAGTAAGAATCAATCAAGAACCGATTTGAACTGGTATTTATTAATTTTTTAAATATAATATAAATATTTTATATAAATTATTTTACTAATATTTTAAAAAAATATATAATGTTCTCGTTTATATTAATTTATAATTTTGTATATCTTATTTTTAAAATCTTATATTATATTAATTTATCATTTTATTTTTTATTTTAAACATAAACTTGGTATATTATTAATGGATATTGTTGTATTTAAACTTAAGTATTATGATATATTTGATTTAGACTTTTATATATATTATAAATATTAAAAATTTGTAAAATGATATTTTATTTTAAGTTTTAGTATTAAAAAATTATGTGGTATAATATTTATTTAATATTATTTTATAAATCATTTAATTATTATTATTTTATTAATACCAGTTCAACTACAGTTGAATTATTAAATTTTGAATTAATGTCTTGATGGATTCAATGACTAATTTAATTTTAAAAATATTAAAATAAATAATAATAAAAAATAGATGAAGCAATAATTATCTTAAAAGTCATACAAATGATAATTTTGCTTAGTTAGTGTAAAACTACATAATTAATCTCATGTACTTAAGCTGCATTCCTTAGACTGATTTTGGAATTATCTGATTTTTTTTCTAATTTGTACAAAAAAAAAAAAAAACATTGCAGATTTCCCTATATAATGCAACATGTTCACCAGGACTTTCAGCAAATTATTTTTGTAAATTGTTTTTTCAATGTTGAAGACTAGCTAGAATGCAGAGTCTTTGTCTGAGTCCATGTAAGTTTTTATTAACCTTTGGTGGGTGTTAAGGACAGGAGAAGGAAGTGCACTATTATTAACCTTTGGTGCCTATTTTTATCTCTAGATTGGATGGTGCTTCACTCTGCCCTTATAAGCAAAGGTAGTTATGTACATATTATGATGTCTTTTTTTGAAAAACAAATGGATTTCATTACTAAGAGTAAAAGAGATAATTTAACCCGTATAAATAAAAATCAATAGTGTTATGTATTATGATGTCAAGAAAACTGTTTGGCAAAATCAACAAATCAATTTTATCAGTTATGTATTTTGATTAATGCAGCCGAGATGTACTTCAGTGCTAGACAAGAGAAATTTTTCTTTACTGAGATCAATATTTATAGAAAGTAGTCAAATTCTGAGGCACGAACATCCTTCGTGTTCAAGTATCTTCCATTCATGGGTATTGAGGAATATAATATTTTATTAATATACAGAAACAAAAGTGTTAACAATTGAAAATTACGGGACTAATCATACAATCAACAATATATGCGTCTTTAAAAAAGTGATAGATGGATACTGGATCTATGGAAAAAAATGTTTAACAACTCATTTTTGTCGGTACTTGTTGAAAACAGAAAGCGTCTAAGCAAGTAACTTCCTTACTATAATTGAATGGTACCAAACAAGGCATGCTCATCAATGAAATTTGCAGCAAGTGCACAATATCAGCACAACAAGTGAGTGTAAAAGCGAATTCTCTCAAGTTAAATTTTTAATACATGACTATATCATGTGGCATCTTTTTCATGCATTGTAGAATGAACCAGATTCAGAAGGAGCAACTATAGAACTACTAGACATAAAGGGCACGTTTCAAAGCAATGCTCCAAGAATGGTATTTTGATCCAATCAGCGCCAAGGTTCTCACTAGGATCAAGCCACCAAGGTAATAAGGATTGATGGATCCGTTGCAAATTTGTGATAGAATTTACTGTAGGAAATGACTTCACTAAATCAAATGAAAGTGATTCCTCCACCAAAGTTAATTAAGAAAGCTTGTCAGAGAAGTACAAAGCATTAGAAATGAGAATTGCAAGATGGGGAAGAATAGAGAAATTTTCCATAACACGAGGTTATGAAAATGGAAAGTAAATTTCTTACGGAAACAACCACAATTAATTGGTTTCTAAATATAATTGAACCTCAGTGTAACTGCTTACAGATGGGTCTATATATGCTATAACAGTCTATCTATCTTCACAAAAATAAATACATTGTTATCTGCAATGCTAGGAAATGGGTAAGCGAAACTGAAGATCAAACATGCTAGGAAGGTTCAAGGTTTGGTTGATGTGATTATCATCCTTGTGATTAGAGGTAATGGTAACAACACTGTCAACATTTCAGCTGGGGCCTCTGTACTTGTGCCAAACTTGCAAAGATCAATCTGTTTTATGGTGAATATGTTGATTAATTATATATACTATTATTGGTGTATTCATTTTCTTATTGCAACAAGGAAACTGCTCAAGTGTTTGTGCGTATGGAAGTGCTCGTGCCGGTGTGTAAAGGAAGCAGGAATTGAATTTATGATGTCTCCGAGGTCCAAAGTATCACCCAGTATTAATGAACATGGTCGTATATTCAGATTTTATATGTACGAAAAACAAGAAAGAGAATATATGAATTTGGCATCCTTTTCATTTTGCCCTCTTGACTCCCCTGAACCTTGTACTTGCTGTGTCAAGCTCATGAGCCCTGGCTATGAGGTTCCACCCCCTAGTTCCTTTTGTTTTAAATATCAATTTTGTTTTGAAATATAATATTATTTTTGTTTTTTGAGAATTTTTTATTTTAATATTCTAAAAAAATTATTTTAATATTCATTATCAAATAATAATATTAAATTAGTTATAATAACCATTTGATAATAGTCAAGTAAATTTAAAAGAGTCTAAAAAAAGATATTTTAATGTAATTTTTTAATAAATTATATTTTAAATTTTATATCTATTTAAATAACTAATGATATTAAACTAATTAATTAATAAAAAATTTTAAAAAAATAATTTAATAAAAAAATATATGTGATTATTTTGTCATATTTTTTTAATAATATAATAAGTAATTAAATTATAAAGTCGTTCTTAAATTATATTTAAAAAATAGTAGAAATTTAAATTAAAAGATTAATTCACAATAAAAATTAAAAAAATTAAATGATCAAAATAATATAAAATTTCAATAATCAAAATTAAAAAATATTATTTTTTATCGAATAAATTAATATTTAAATCATTTATTTTTACATAATATGCGTATTCATGTACTGGAATTTGTTTTTGTAAAGAAAAATAATGAACAATGGATTACGGGATCCTTTTTTTTATTAAACTTTGAGATTTGTATATAAGATGCGACAGTAAATAACTTAGAGAACAATGCTTATACACTGTGAGAGTAAAAGGGCTTTACATAAATAACTAATCACATTCTTTTGTTTTGCCACTTCACATAATACTGTTTTAATTAAATAAAAAACTAATTAAAAAAAGGTTTATGTTCAACGTTCTTTGCTTTACACTTTCTTGACTCAAGGTGCTGCTGTTGGCTCTGTCCTTTACATTCACCCACCTAATTCGCTGGGTGAAGGAATGTTGAATCTTCCAAGGCTTTCTGGGAGATGAAATCATGAGAGGACCATCAATCGCTAATGAGGTCACAAAGAGAAGAGACGTATTAAAATGTTGTTTTCATGAATTGTAATGGCGTAGCAACTACTTTAGTCTCAAAGTTGAAGACACAAAGAGAAGATCGTGCAGTAGAAGTAACAAAATGTGTGTACTTTTTTTTTAATTAATCTTTATTTAATCAAAACAGTATTATGTAAGGTGGCAAAACAAAAAAATGTAATTTGTTATCTATGAAAAGCCCGTTGACACCGACAGTGAACATTATTCTCTAAAACTTAATTCCTTAAACAGCTTGTGAGGTGGTGGAGCTATATATGTAGATCCTATCTACATATTGATTACAGTTTAGTCTCTACTTAATGATCACCGCCGAGAAATACCAAGGAATATGAGGACGTAGACAACTAACTTAAATAAACAAATATAACTAGATAACATTACCAAAACACCTGCGTCTGCGCTTTAGAATAATGTTTGAGCAAGGCTTTCGATCAAGGGGATAGGGAAAACAAATCAAAACTCACTCACACTCTCACTCTCACTCTCATTCTATGAGAGTTTTCTTCAGCAAAAAATGACATTTACAATATGGAATACATGACCCAGTTCGTGATGATACTCTCAAATAATATACCACACTTATGAAATCTGGTTGGTTGTCATCCATGCTAGCACATACGTCAATAATCCTGTACATAAAGATAATAATAAGTCACATATAACTGATATAGCAAAATTACTCTCCAATGGTCAAATGACTTGCTAAAAGGGAAAAGGAGAGGAGGCAAGTCAGAAAACTCCCAGGGAGCTTGTGAAGTTTATTTGTTTTCACTTCACATCTAATTTCAGATATTTATATAGAAACAGTAAAGAATACCATTTTTTTTTTTTTAATTTTCTATATTAAATTTTAAAATAAAAAATAATTATTTATAGAAAAAATGGGTAGATATTTTTATTTACAACACAAAGAGTAGTATAATCAAGTACCTGCGAATATTTTTACCGTCGTACACGTAGGCCTTGCTCCTGACGATATGCCAACTGTAAAATTTATTCAACATTGGTAGACAAATATCAAAAACCAACAAAACCATTGATTTTGTGACACCAAAGAAATGATTAACGAGCTTAATTTTTGATAAATTGAAGAACCTGAATCACAATTTGAAGTGGAATTGAAGTCCCCACACATGCAGACCTGTCTGATCCCATCGGAACCATAGCCACAGGTGCCACCAGTGGCCTCACACGCCCCACAGAACTCATCATTCCCTTGCACGGAATACCTCACACGAATCCCATAGGACCACCCGCCAGGCCCATCAACCTTAAGCGGAGCCACGCTATAAGCACTGCTATAACCTTCGCACTCAAGCTTGGTAAGATTAATCCCCCTGATAGCCTCGTAGGGCACGGCACAACACTCGGGTGGACCGGACCCAAAGAAGGAGGCGGAGCCCAATCTTTTGTGGCCCATCATCTCCCAGGCCGGACAGCCATAGTAGTCCTCGCAGCCCATGCCGGAAACGTTTCGACACGGCAAGTGCTTCCCGGGGAAGCCCTGGAACAGAGGGGAGCGTGGGGAGCAGGCGATGAGCATGAAGACGTTGTCAGCGGCGGGGTTCATGTAGGGGGCGCGCCAGGGCTCGACCGCGAAGCCGTTGCCTCGGGTTCCGAGGAAGAGGTTGTCGCAGGTTGACATGTGTGGCTCGTGAAGCGTGAGGGCCTGGTAGGCGTAGTCGATTTCTAGGACCCTGTAGGAGCCGGAGCTTATGTGGAACATGAGAACGTCGTTCATGCAGAAGAGGAGATCGCGGAAGCCAGGGTGGCCGCAGCCGTATTGGAGTGCGAAGGGGTAGTCTATGGTTATGTTGCCGCAGTATGAGCGACATGTGTTGGGGTGGCTCAAACTTAATGGGATTAAATATGCTGCGAGAATGAGGTACACTGAAAAGAGCATTGGGGGCATGGTTGTGAAGGAATTGAACTTGAAATTTCTTTTGTTGTTAGCCAAGGGAGCAGGAGACTGAGGAGACTGAGGAGACTGAGGAAACTGAGGAGACTAGTGCAATGATACCTTACTTGGCTAGTTGATGATTAGGGGGCAGCTTTATTGACATATGGTGGTGGTGGTGGTGGTGATGAGGAATCTAGCTGAATTGTGTGGGGGTTTTCCTGCGCTTTATGTTGGGGTAGGGACTGGGGATTATTATTCTTGTTTTTATTTTAATCAACATTTTCATTGCTTTTGAATTTCTGTTTCGCTTTGGTTTGCTTTTGCGGGTTGGTAAACACTCAACAGCCTGCTTTAGAATCCAATATTAATTACTTACTTGGGTTATTTATACAACAAACACTGGAGTCTACATGTCAGAAAAATAGAATGAAAGAAAAAGAGACAAAATATATGACAAGATATATAGATAACGTGACAGAAAGGAAAAAAAGAAAAGTGAACGAGTATTATTATTATTATTATATAAATATCGTTATTCCAAATAAAAAGCATTGCTCCCTGGTGATAAAAAATATGGTTTATTTTTAACCACGGCAACAATGTCGACTGTTTATGGTCATGAGAATCAGATAGAAATTATCGGGGTTGTGTTGACGGTGATGCAGAGCAATGGAGCAAAAGTATCGATGGACTAAACTGAAGGCTAAACTTCCAATTACGATGCTCCCCATTCTAACTTGCCTATCCAGGTTGCCATTGATTCACTTATAGCGTGTTTGCATATGCCTTTTTTTACGTGAATTTCCACCTCTCCTGTCATCGTTGCTTCCACGGTTTTAACCATTTTTATGGGTTTTTCTATGTCCAAAACACACACTTAATTTATGTTGGGCTTGGGGTGCAGGTGCATAGCAAAGTACTCGTCTACTCATTTTTAAGACTTGAAATTGAAGATTTGGGTGGCTTATTTTTTTTATTTTTTTTACCATTTTTTAATTTTCAGTAAATAAAGGTAAACAGAGTTATACTGAAAAATTAAGTATTTATTTCACTTTTATATTACTGGTGTAATAAATATTTCATTTAAAATAAAAATATTGCACTTTTCGTTACTCAAAATTAATTGTCACTTTTTAACAATTATGTTTTATTCTTTTTAAAACTTTTGTGAATAGAATTGTAAAAATAACATTTTTCTTATTTCACTTTGTTTTATTTTTTTCTCAAATATATGTTTAAAAAGAGAATAAAACAATGATTCCGTTGATTTCATTGTTATTGCCTCAACTAAATTAGTGCGTTTTGGATTGAAATGCTTTTATAAAATTCAGTGCTGTAAAAATCATTTATGTGAAATAAAATTTATGTTTAGATTTGTTAATAAAATGAAGAGTAGTTTTAAGATAATTTATTTCACTTGAATTGCCTAGAATAATTGATTAATTTATAATAAAATTTCAAAAAGAGTGTATGTTTTTTAACATTATTTGTAATAGATGATTTTGTATTTAAATTAATCAATGGTTGAAAATGAAATAGGAAAACAAAAGTTAACTAGAAAGTAATATGTTGGCTTTTAATCATAATCCTTAAAATTTTGTTTATCATAAAAGATTTTTTTTTTGTGAAAATTATAATCCAAATTACCAAACACGTTTGAATAGTAACAGTAGCACATTTTTTTTCCAACCAATCATGTTGTAATATTAAAAAATAAACATATCCAAAAACGCTGTGACGCACTTGACTACATGAGAATGTCATAGTAGAAAGTAGAAATTAAATAATAATAAAAATTAACTGGAAAAATATATTTTTGTGGGCTAATATTTAAAGCATTGTTAATAGATAAAATTTAGCATAAAAATCATACATTTTGTTGGACACTATTTTGAGTGTTGATCCAATATTGTCTAATAGAACTTACTTATGGTGTTAATAGATAAAGGAAGTCATGATAAGGGTAGTTAACCACGAAATCCATGGTGTTACAATTCTAGTGGGTTGGTGATGATTAATGATTACATCTCTATATTAAATATGAAGGTCATAAAATATGCTTTTTTTATTTAGGACTAGCAATTAAGGTTGATTTTATTATCTTCTCATGATACTTGATGTGATTTGTAAAGTATTTGAAATTCTTTTGAAACAACATTACTTCTTAGGTGCAACTAGACTTTCTCATAATGTGTGTTTACATAAGATTAATAAAGTGAGTTAAAGGTGAACTGTGAAATTTCAATTTCGATCTAAGATGCTTTGGGCCTTAAAAGTTCTCTAAAGATTTAGTATAATTACCATATTAATTTGGAAATTTTTTAAATAGTGACCTAGTAGCCTTAGAGATGTTCTTAGGACTAAGCTATTAGACATGTCGGGTGTAGAAGTAGAACAAATTTGTATAAGTAGGATTAAAAATTAAATTTAAATATTTTCACTTTATAGATGGATTAACAAGATCTAATTTTATTATTTGCATAATTATCAGTTCACTCACCTTTATTTTATGGAGGATTGCAACTTCAATGTCACTAATATGTATTTTCTTTTAACAATACTTATATGAACCTTAAGATTTATATTAAATATATCAAGCTAAGTAAAATATTGCTAATTGTTGTAGCTGTCTGTGAATTAATTATAAATTATCTATCGATTATTAATATTTTGGCTTAATACATATTATAACTTAACAATAAATGCGTTCCAATATTTCTCTTGTTTTAATGGTTTCATATTGGAACAGATTCAAGAAATAATTGATGTCCGAGTAAGTCGTTATTGCGTCACAGAACCCTTCTCTTTTCACATCAGGCACAATTAAATTCTCTTCTTCCATCAATTAAGTTTAACACTTCATCAATTAATTCACATTCTCGTTCACATCACGCGTCAATTCCTTCAATGTTTCCCAAATTTCCTAAAACAGGATGCAATAATAATCAAATCCAAGTGTTCTGTGACTTTACTAACATACTTTAATCCCTCACTCCTGACTTTGATTCTTTCCCACTCGATCATATTCTCGACATGCTTGTTATTCCAAGTTCTGCATTGTTCCAAATTTTTTTTTTGGTAAATAGTTTAGGAAGCTTTGTGATTGTGATTATTACATAGACACACAATGACAATTCAATGGACAAAGTCATTGTTGGAGTCAAATTGCTCATAGCAAATCCAAGTGTGGGGAAGTTGTAGTCAAAGTCAATGAAAACGCAATTTTGCAAGATAGTTATGCTTCAAATCTCTAAAAAACAAGATTCTAACATTTTGGTGATTATTTTTCTTTATAAAAAAAAAAAAAAAGAAGTATAATGTAATTACGTAAACATATATATACTATAGGATTATACTGAACGACTTACTGGGACATCTAATTGGTGTAAGCAACGTCAAGGAGTAATTCAATCCTGTCTGATTTGGAAACCAAAACAGAACCTTTATTCAATGTTGGAGCAATGCTAGCTAGGTCGCGGGTATTGCTGTGAGAGGATTAAATGTGCGGAGAACGTGAATAATATCTATGACATGCGTTTTTTTAATTAGAATCTTAATTATGGTCGTTAAATTTAATTTGAGGATCTCGAATTGTTGTTCTCATGTTCTTATATAACTAGTTGAAGGACTTGAAATTTACTGTCATATATATTTAGGATGTATTTAAGTGAATAATTTAATTAAATAAGATTTTAGTGAAAAAAAATTATACACTCAAAGAATTTTGTATCGTGGTTCATCCATAAAATATCATTTAATGATTAGTGTATAATCATTAAACTCAAAATTTTATTTATAAATTTATTTTAATAAATATAAAAATAAGAATCATACATTAATAATATAAATTAATTTTATATTATTCTTATATAATTGTTAAATATAAAAAAATATAACATATAAAAAAATTTTAGTCACCACCATATAACAATTATATAACATATAAAAAATGTAAGTGTGTTTAGGTGTTTGCAGTGAGGGAGAAATATGATAGTGGCGGGAAAAGACAATCAGAAAGTGGTGGCAAATCCTCTTTAGCAGTGCAAGTAAGTTCCTTTTATTATGCATCATTTTTAATTATTGTTACGTTTAGATCTTTTTAACAAGGAAATTTTTCTCATAATATTTCTTTGTACTTTTAAGTGTTTGAACCCATTGATTGCAAATTATAATTTAACGATATTGAATTATGATAGTGGTGATTTAAGCTGCCACTATGTTAACAATTACATTTTGTTAAATTACAATTTTTATTTTTTAAATAAATTAAAATTTAATTATTGAGGTTATAAACCGTTGTTATATGTCAATCAAAATTGTTAGAATGTTATAAACCAATGTTATTAGTTCATTTGGATGGAAGGGGTAACATTGACTTAGATTTGAAAATTAAGGGACTAAATTAAACCTTTTAATAATAGTGAGACAAAATTGAACAATGGAAGAAAATAATGGGACAAAATAGTTTTTCTTAACGCTTGTGAGTGAAATCATGCCAGTACCAATTAGAATTACTTCATTAGTCAAGTTAATGAATCTGACAAGAGAAAAAACATTGAAGCCATTTTTAAAAATAGTGGTACTTAATTAAACTAAAAATAATAGAATGATGTTTAACATTTTAAAATAATAGTGAGACAAAAATAGTAACTAAGCTAAAATCCTTTGATAAATCTTTTCTAGTATTTGGCTAACTGAACAAAACTTTGGATGTCTACTATTGTCTTTAGTCTTTTTAAGTGCACAATCATCTCAACTTTATTAGAATCTACCACAACTCAATTTGTTGTAATCACGTGACCATGAAGCTTTAGTTTCTTTAACCAAAATCCACACTTTTACTAGGAAATAATTACTTTTCCTTCAAGATATATAAAACTATATTGAGGTGTTTCATGTGCTCTTTTCTACTACAAAACTATATAATAATGTTATCAATAAACTCAACAACAAATGTATCTAGAAAAAAGAAATATTTAATTCATGTAACCCATAAACATAGTTGAGGTCTTCGTCGTACTAAACAACATCACAAGATACTTGCAATGCCTTTACCAAGTCCAAAAAATTGTCTTTAGTATGTCCTCTTTCTATACACAAACCTTCTGGTAGCCAAATTGCATCAATCTATAAGGAAATTATGAGTTGTCTTTATTGATCCATTAAGTCATTTATCTTTGATAACAAATACTTTTTCATTTTTGTGGTTTTGTATAACTAATGATAATCTACATAGAACCTCAAACCTCCATTTGTTATGAATGAAAGCAATTGTAGGCAAACTAACTTTGAGGAATGGATTAATGAAATGCTCCATGACTTATATTTGTCTTACTTTGAATCTTCTTAGCCAACAATTCCTAATCCTTGAAACCCATTTTCCTCCACTAACTATTCTCTTAGCCATGCATCTAACTAATAATTCTTTCTAGGTTGTCATATATTTTCTCCTTAAATTAAATGATGGCACAAAACATGAGATATAAATAAAATATAGTTTTATAACTAATCAAAACAATTTTCTTTTGCTTGAATGTTTAGGATGACTATTACTCTAAATATTATTATGTATCGTTATGATATGCTACCTAATCTAATTTTTATGTGTACACTATAAATATCCCATATATCATTATTATATGCTATACTGAATTTTGATATACATTTTTTATAATTTAAGGTCAAAATTGCTCACAATTATGCCTTAAATATGTATAAGCATTCAAACTACCAGTGTACCATACATATATTCAAGGAGAGTTAAGCTCCAAAATTTAGTGGAAGCATTTTTAAAATAATTTGGATATATATCACTATGTTTACATTTGATAACCTTGAAATTTTCTTATGATAAGAATGTGATCATAAAAACAAGAGTAAAATATGTTTTAGGTTCTTCTAAAATGAGAAATGTCTGAATTTGATCTCTTTAATTTTAAAACATATTTTTTTTTATGTTCTTATAAGTTTAAAATATATTATTTTTGTTCCTTAAAGTACTTTAGATAATACTTTATATGAGGTAAAAATATTTTAGATAATACTTAAAATAAAAAATATACATTTCAAAATTAGGATTATATGAACTATTTTAGAGAAATCAAATTCAAATATTGGTAGTTTTAGAGGGACTTAAAATATAATTTAACCTACCTCCTTCGGAAAAAAAAAAAAAAAGATCAATGAATCAAATAATAGTATAGATCTAAGCAATTAATTGAATACGAAGGTTTGATGAATTAGAATTAAAAATAGTTTATTAATTATTTTTAAAGTGTGTGAGTATCATCTTTATTCAGTCAAACTCAACAAAAATAAACCTAATACATGGATCAAAGTTATGTTCAACATTTTATTAAAAATTTAAATCAAACCTCATTTTCACTATCTTTTTTTATTAAATAAAAGGCATTGAATGTTGAGATTAATTTTATTTTTGAGATACTAAATTGATTTATTTTTCATTTCTTTCTTTCAATAAATTTTTATAAAAATTTGTAGAGGTCAACATTATTCAAACAATATTATATATTCTTTGTTTTAAACATGAAAACAACAAATTCACCTAACTATTAGATCAAACAAACATTTGTATACTTAAAATAAAAGTTAATTGTCAACAAAAATAGTCATTCAAACAATCAATTTTCTGCATAAAGTATTTACATTTAAATTGACAATGTCTAGTTACAATGAGATTGACTCTCCTTCTACACACACACACGTATGTGTATGTGTGGAGAAAGATCAAGTTACTCTTTATTCTCATAATTAATTTTTTGGAAATCTAATGATTAACATTAGTTAATAATTAGAACCATTAGATTTTAAGAAAATTGATGGTGAGAATAAAGACTAATCCTCTTTTATAGTTACTCTCAGAGTAATTAGATCCCTCCTCTCTCTCTATATATATACATCATTTTAAAAAAATAAATGGTGAAAATGTGGAATAAGTCTTAGAGAAAACCCATACTAACTTTAAGGGAGTTGTTCCCCATCTCACCATCCATCTTTTTGAAATTTAATAGTTGTAATGAGTAATTAATCTTAACTAATACATTTTAAGAAAACAAATGGCGAAGATGGAGAGTAACTCTTGGAGTAACTAGATTTCCCTCTCTCTCTATATATATAATATGAAACCATAATAATTAAATTTAAATTCATCCCCACTTATATTGGTTAAGTGAATTAAATTTGAAAAAAACAACTATGCATTGATAGTGTAAAATTATTTTACATTGCCATCTAACTGCAACTCATCATGTATGATCTAACACCTTTAACTATTATACTGAACTTTCTTACTATTTTAAAATTTGTAGAGCAATCCAAAATTTGATTTTGAAAACAACCCTCAAATATGTAAAAAATAATTTTTCATCTTTTAGCTTTTAGATAAAACCATATTACTTAAAGATTTTAAAAAGAAGTTTATACTCGTTAACTCATCGTTAGTTTAAAAACATTTGTTAATACAATTAATCCTAAATCCTAAACCTTAAACATCATATCTTAGTGAATCTTTAAACTATAAGAGTTTCATTTACATGTCATCCATAACTGCATTGATAAACAAATATTAAGAAAACAATGTTCTTAAAGAAAAAAAATTAATTAATAAAGTATTTGGTTTCTAATAATATCATTGAAATGTAATAAAGACTCACATGAGCATCCCCATTTTCGTCATTAAACTGTTATACCTTATCCACATAAATATATTAGTATTCTTGATATCAAAATGTAATACATCTGAGTCACCTCTCATAGAGTATTGTATATTAAAACAATGACCTAATTTACCATCTTTTAGACGATAAAAAATTGACACTTAGACAGTGACTCAATGAAATCTAACTCTTACACTCTCACCAAAACTAATGACGCATCCTTAGAGGATCTCTTTTGTCAAACCCTTTCTTCCATAGTTAGTGCTTGTAGTAGTCAATTTATTCCATCATTGTTTATCATATCAAAACACTAGTCTCCATCTAAATAAAATAAAAATGCACGAGTGAGTCTTTTGAATCACCAAGACTAACAAACAAGACTTTTAAGTCATAAATACAAACATTAGCATCCTAGAAAACTCTCTCACAAATCTCACACATCCCAAAAATAAAATGTTAGTTACAATTATACTTATGCAAATTTGTTGCCTCTAGAACTCTTGGAACTTAGTGATCTTGCTTTACTTTAAGTTGAAATCAAGAGTTTTTCCTCGCTTTGATACTCAGGTAGGGTTCTCATCAATTAGAATTATGACGCCACTATCATAATTGTCAAGTTGGGTTTATGCAAAACTCTTCACAACTCAACACTCATCCCTAAGATCTGTCAATCTGCGATCAAATCCATCAAGTATCAATATGTCTTATCATCCCTACGAGTTCTTAGGACTCTCTCCTCAACTTAAACTCTCATTTTAGTTTTATTGGTTACAAGTTCGTGTAAACTTTCATGATTCTAGTACACAATGGCAACTATGTACTAACATGTATACTTATTAGTATCAACGAAGGCTATAACCTCTCTTCCACTATCTTAGTAGTTCAAATTTTGATATCAAATCACAAAAATTGTTTTCATTCTCGATGACACATTTTGAAGCGTCATCATGATCTCATTTGTTCAAATGACATATAACCTTGTATGATTTATCATAATTTTATTATGTCTCTTTCCGTCTTGAATATCTTCATTTTCGTCATCTTCATATGATTCACTATAAAAGATTACTTTTATTTCGTATGTCTTCACAAAAAATATAAAATAATTCATCACTTACAATATCGCAAAGTTCACACTAATTACTTTATCTCATTTCGAATAACATTCATGATTCATCCATATTTAAAATCTTAAGGAATTCCTCATTACTCTCAATTTTATGCTTTTGGTCAAATTTGTAATCTTTCGTGTTTATCACATATATACTATTTGTCTTCTACCATGTCTACAATTATTTATGTATAAACTCTAATTCCTATTAATTATAATTTCATTCCATTATTACATTTGTATTATGCATTTTACTGTTAATTCACTACTTCTATAGTGAACATCAAATTATTTGAGGTCACCCCAATTTTACTACATGCATTCTCCTTTTAGAAGTCCATTTTCCCAACGAAAATTTGAAAGTCTCATTTTCCCAAATCAAATCATTCAATATCACACACATTAGAGTTGAGTAACCAATACACATTTGTCTGATGGTTGCTCCACCTAGTCTCTAAAGTCCAATTCAATATAAAAGGCAACAATTAATAATTCAATAAAAATAATCAACAACATAATGTAAGGTAAGGTCTTTTTGTATGATTTGACCATCAAAAACAAATAAATACATTAATTTTCAATCCTAAAAAATTAACATATCATTTAGTCTCAATAATTTAGATATAATAGGATCACAAGTCCATTAAATATGAAAAATAGAAAATCATATCCAATTGTTTTGAAATTGAACAATATAACTCTGTATAACCTATTATTATTAATAAAAAATTTCTCATAATTTATTACTATCATTTAATATAATTTTCTATTAATTTTAGTTCTCATTATTCTCTATTTTTGGTATTCCTTAAAATACTAAAAATGATTAACCATATCCAATTGCTTCAATTTTTTTATAGAGGTAATCTCTAAGGCCTGAGTGTTGCATAGCAGTTTTTCTAAGTCCAAATAATAACATTTACTTCCATTTTCCATTTTATTGATTCTAACTTTTTAAAAACACTCATCTTTCAATTTTTAATAAATACTAAAAGGCTATAAAAAATCATAATAAAATTATCCTTGAGTCTATAGGAAATTAGTACCTCACGATAAATTTCTCAAACCTTAATTCCAGCCTCAAATATTTTCTAACAATTAATTTACCTACAAAACACAAATATAGGAATTTAACAATCCTTATTTTAAAAATAGTAAAACCCCATAATTACAAGAAAATCTTAGAACACTTTCATACCCCAAGGATCACTACAATGATTCTATTTTTGCAAATTCCTTCCCAATATTTTTTCTATAATTTATTTGACGACTTAGGTAGAGTCAATATCTCTTAAAGGTAAATAGGTTAAATATAGTAAACAACGTCAATTGTAACATCCTAACTAAAATAATGAATAATCTTGTTTGTTTAGAATAAATAGCATAGGAATAAATAAAATAATTTTTAAAAAAATGATAATCATATTTATTTTAGAATAATTGTATGATGCTAGATATGTTAAGATTAATTTAAAAATTTGTTTGGAAAGATTGTTATAATTATTAGAGTAAAGAAAATTATAAATAAATGCATGTAAAAGAAAATTTTAAAAGTTTAGTTTATAGAAAATTATGTGATAAAATAGATATTAAAATAAATGTGAGATTTATAAAAAAAATATATATTCAAATAGAAAAATGAATAGAAGTAAGAAGGGAAAATTTTAATTTAATATTATGAATTTTTTAATATAAAATAAGATTTTATAATTTTATATAAAATATATTAAAATA
>JAMLFT010003475.1:0-21990 GCA_026544285.1 Pachyrhizus erosus | reverse complement strand
TAATGATAATAAAATAAGGAAGGAGTAAAAGAAAAAAATAATTAAAATATTTATATAAAAATATTATGATTATGATAATTATAAATAATAAAAAAAATAAGAAAGAAAAAAAGAGAAACAAATTATATCTAAATGTGTCATGTGTACAAATTAATCATAGTCATTAACTTTATTTTATATAATAAATTGATGATTGATAATTGAAATTTCTTATGAATAGAGAGATTATGAATAATTATAATTAATGATAATAAAATAAAAAATTATATCAGACAGATGTATAAACAGTCATAGTTAATAATTTTATTTTATATAATATATTAATATTAATTTATTAATATATTAGTTATAATATATATTTATTATACACACTTTAATTATTATAATTTATTTCGATAATAAAAATGTAAAAATAATATCTTCTGCGTGCATTTTGTAGGAAAAAGAATGGATGTGATATTGTGACGTGATAATTGATATGGTTTTAAAAGTATATTGATTTTACTTAAAGAAATTGAAAGGAAATAATAGAAAATCTTTATATTTCATGGAGACAACAAGTGTGTTTTTTTACTTTTAGTGTCAAAATGGGACGGTGAGTCATTAATTTGATTCTGTAGTCACAACAGATTGAGAACATAAAAGTAGCTGCCTCTTTAGGTAATCTGGCAGTGACACAAAATCTTCCGCTGACCTTTGTATTCCAATTAACTTAATTAATGATGACACATTTTTATTCTATTCTCTTTCAATTGCACAGTGGATGTCTCAATGCAGGAGCATTGTCATACAGTATACCCAAAGCATAAGGCTGCTGAGTGAAGTCACTGAACTTGGAAGAGGACTGCTTCCTAAATGAATGGGGAGAGAGAGCTGTTATCTTCCTAAGATTCGACTACTACCCTCCATGTCCAATCCCAGATCATGCTGATGGATCACCATAACTTTTATGTCGCAAGATAAACAAGTAAAAGGCATTCATAATGATAATAGTACTAGCCAAGTTAATGGTTATTATCAATCTTTTAGGAGAGGAAATTAGATAAATAATTTATTTTTACAATTAAAAACTCAAAATGAAAAAATTTCACAAAAGTTAGTCACACGCTCAATATTATCAAATATTGATAAAATAATTATTAGAATGATGTGTTGCACTTTAGTTAGAATAAATTGCATGTTTTCAAATTTAGGTCTTAGTTATAACATCTTTTGTGAATTTTGTTACATATTAGGTATCTTTGTTAGGAATAATAAAATAATAAAAGAAGAAGATAAAGGAAAGAGATAGAAAAGACTCAAAAATTTAATGTGGTTTGACACAATGTATATTGTCTACGTTCACGATTATATTAGGAAGTGTATTTTATTTGGTGTGTTTTCGAAAGGTTTACAAGGGGTTGCTTATATAAAAATATATGAACAATGTCTCTCAATGTGTGACTAAAATCAAATTACATATTTCTAACAATTTTTTCACTTGGAGTTTGATTTACATTACCACCTAGTGTAGTGCCTTCATCATCAATTATTCTCAAAGACTAGTTAAGGTAATACAATGCCTTAATTTATCAGTTGTAACAGTCTTGGTCAACATATCAGTTGGATTCTTTGATCCTAAGATCTTCAACAAAGATAAATCTCCATCACTTATCAAGTTTTTGATAAAATGATACTTCAACTCAATGTGTTTGCATCTAGAATGAATGATTAAATTTTTAGCGAGATATATTGTACTCTAACTGTCACTAGATAATGGAGAATCATCTTGCTCCTTTCCTAATCCTTTGAGAAGGTTCTTTAGCCATATCATCTCCTTGTCTGCTTCTGAAATAATCACATACTCGCTTCAGTGGTTGAAAGAGAAACTTTGCCTTGGAGTTTAGACTTTCGACTGACAACAGTACCACCCAACGAAAAGATGTAACTTGTTGTGCTTTTTCTATCATCTAGATCTCCTCCTAAATTTGCATTAGAAAATCTTTGTAAAGTGAGATTACTTCTTCTAAAAGTTAAATGCATCCTTGAAGTGCCTTTCAGATATTTTAATATCCATTTCACACCCTCCCAATGCTCCTTTCCAAGATTGGATAGAAATCTACTCACAACTCTCACTGCACGTGTTATGTCTGGTATGGTACATACCATAGCATACATCAAGCTTCCTATTGTAGACACATGTGGTACTTTAGATATGTAATATTTTTCTTCGTTTGTATGAGGAGATTGCCTCTTAGAAAACTTTAAGTGTGTTCCCAAATGGGTATTTTTGGTCTTTGCATCTCTAACATTAAATTTGTTAAGCAATTTTTCAATATATTTCTCCTGAGACAACTTCAAAATACCTTCTAGTCTATTTCTGGATATTCTCATGCCAAGAATTTGTTTGGCTGGATCAAGATCCTTCATCTCAAAATTTTCTACCAAATGTTTCTTCAACATGTTAATTTCTGTCATATTAGACCCTGCAGTTAACATGTCGTCAACATATAAAGCAAGAATAATATAACTATCAAAACATTTCTTAACATAACAATAGTGATTTTCTTCACATCTGTGAAATCCTGAGTTGCTCATAAACTCATTAAACTTCTTGTACCATTGTCTCGACGCTTGTTTTAAGACATACAAACTTTTATGAAGCTTGCACACAAGATTCTCTTTGCCTTGTACTTCAAAATCTTCTGGTTGTGTCATAAAGATGTCTTCCTCTAGATCCCCATGCAGGAATGCAATTTTAACATCTAACTACTATAGATGAAGATTTTCCACAACTACAATACTCAAGATATTTTTAATGGTAGTCATTTTGACAATAGGAGAGAAAATCTCTATGAAGTCGATTCCTTGTTTTTGCTAAAATCCTTTCACTATGAGTCTCGCCTTATATCTTATACTGTCATCAAGTTCTTCTTTTAACCTATAGACCCACCTATTTTGCAAAGCTTTCTTTCCTTCGGGTAGCTTGGTTAAAGACCAAGTTTTGTTCTTTTGAAGGGATTTCATCTCATCTTTCATTGCTTGCTCCTACTTAATAGAGTTATCTCCATGCATAGCCTCAACAAAGTGCTTTGGCTCACTAGCATCAGTTAACAACTAATAATGCAACAAAGGAGAATACTTTTGTGGTGCTACTATCGTTTTGTTTGATCTTCTTACTTGGGTCTCAAAAGTTTATAGCTCCATTGTTGGTTATGGTTCTAACTCAAGTGTATTTTTCCTTCTGTTAATTACATCACTTTCTAAAATTTCTTCTAATGCTACTTTCTCATAGTGCTCTGACTATCTATCTACACTTATGGATTTTGTAGATCTATCTTTATAGAACACATTTTCATTAAAAGTAACATTTTTGCTTCTAATAATTTTCTTGTTTTGGTCATCCCAAAATTTGTAGTTATACATATGAGATCCATAACCAATGAAATAACATAACTTTGCTTTAGGGTCTAATTTATCTTTGCTATTGGAGTCTATCAGAATATATGTGACACAACAAAAGACTCTTAAATGTGAAAGATTTACCTCCTTTTCAGACCATACTTTTTCAGATAATTGATAGTCTAAAGAAATTGATGATCCTCTATTTATTAGATAGGCTGCTGTGTTTATTGCATCTGCCCAAAACACCTTAGGTAGGCCTGATTGAATCCTCATACACCTAGCTCTTTCGTTCAAGGTTCTGTTCATTCTTTCGGCCACACCGTTTTGTTTTGGTGTTCCTGACACTGTCTTGATTATTTTGATCCCATTTTTTGAACAAAATTCTTTGAATTATCTACTATCATACTCTCCACCATTATCCGATTTCATACTTTTAACTGTTAAACCTGTTTGATTTTCAACCTCCTTTTTCCACCTTTTGAACACAAAAAACACGTTAGATTTCTTTTTAAGAAAATAGACCAATACCTTTCTTGTAGAGTTATAAATGAATGTTACATAATATTGCGAGCCTCTAAGGGATTTTATTGGAGCTGGACCCCAAATATCTATATGCACTAGTTCTAGCCTTTCAACTTTAGATGTCTTTCTTGACTTAGAAAAACTGACCTTTTTCTGCTTGCCAAAAATACAATGTTCACAAGGTCTAATATCAACATGCTTTATGTTGGATAGTTTACCTTTTGACACCACATGCTTAATTCCTTTTTCACTTATATGCCCAAGTCTTTGATACCATAGGGAGGAATTGTTGGTAGCCTTTGCGACAGTTACCATATCCTCATATGTAATCATGTAAAGAGACCTTCGCTTCTTTCCACGAGCAACAACCAGATTGCCTTTCGTTACCTTCCAAGTTTCATTTCCAAAAGTAGTGTAATGCCCCTCATCATCTAACTGCCTTATAGAGATTAAGTTTCTCTTTAAGACAAGGATTTTTTTAACATTGTGCAAAGTCCATAGGGCACCATTAGAGGTTCTGATGTCAACATCACCTTTCCCATAATATCAAGGGATTTTCCATCTGCAAGGTAAACTTTTCCAAGCTCTCTTGAAACATAGTTATATAATAGTTCTAAGGAAGGTGTAGTGTGGAATGACGCACCTGAGTCCGTAATCCTTGAATCAACAAGACTACCTAAACTGCAAATTAATGCATTTGCAATCTCATCTGTTGTTGCATTTGTTGATTCATCATTATCTTACTGCTTTTTATTATTCTTCCTTTTTGGAGCTTTGCTTTGATTGGCAAAATGATTATTTTTCTAACAATTCCAACAAGTAATATCATTTCTGATTTTTACATGCTTTCTCCCTTTGGATTTTGATCTACCTTGGCCTTGATTATGACCTTTCTAGCTACTTCTTCCTCTAGTTTCAGTACTCAACGCTGAGTCAAAATCAGAATTGAAACATTCTCCTAAACCTCTCCTACGAACATCTTCGCTTAAGATCAAGTCTTAAATGTCATCAAGTTTCAACTTGTTATTACTTGCAGAATTACTAATTGTAGTAACGGTTGCATTCCAACTATCCGGATGAGATGATAATAGAATCAATGCTTTCATCTCATCATTGAAATTGCTCTAGAATGATGCCAACTGGACAATAATTGTGTTAAATTCATTAATGTGATTAGTAACAGAATTTACCTTTGCCCATTCTAAGGTTGACTAGCCTGCGTATTAGATACACTTTGTTGGTTATAGATGACTTCTCGTACATGTTTGACAATGCCTTCTTCAGACCTACTGTTGTCTTCTCATTTGGAATGTTGAACACAACGTTCTTGACCAATGTCAGTCGGATCACACCAATTGTCTGTCGATCTAGCAACTCCTAATCTAACTACTCAATGTCGTTTGGTTTTTGCCTCGTTAAGGAATGATACAACTTCTTTTGATACGGATAATCTTCTATCTGCATCTTCTAGAATCCGAAGTCTTTGCCATCAAACTTCTCAATCTTTATCTTCCCTTCTTCTAACATCATTGCTTCTGTTGCTTTCTAAGAAAACTCCTACTACTTCTCTAAACTGAGATTCTTGGAAAAAATAAATCTTTTCTAATGTGAACAATCAAACAAAGCCACAATCACAAAACATACTAAGATATTAGCTCAGATACCAATTGTTAGGAACAATGCAATAATAAAATAAGAAAATAAAGGAGAGAGAGAAAAGACTCAAGAATTTAACGTGGTTTGACACACAATGTATGTTGTATACGTCCGCGACTATACTAGGAAGTGCATTTTATTTGGTGTGTTTCCAAAAGGTCTACAAGGAGTTATTTATATAGAAATATATGAACAATGTCTCTTATCATTTACACAATGTAGGACTAAAATCAAACTACATATTTGTAATAATGTTTGTTATGTAGGAATGAGTATATTCTAAACTCCATGGCACTAAAGACGCAAGGAAATTACATTACATGCACTTAGGATTGAAGTTGAGAGCATTGTAGATCTCACAAAGGATCAAAGGAGAGTGATTCAACCCCTAATGTTGGGCAGGCCTGCGCACAACACTGCCTCTGATTGTTATATTCTTCTTGGATAAAGTCTTACACGACCAAATTTTTGCTTTTTTTTAATTTAGGTCTGAACCTTTTTAGCCTATTAGTTTTAAACTACCTTCTAAACATTGAGAGAGATAAGTTGGAACCAACGTGTGTATTAATAAGGAGAGCTCGATCTTTATTTTCTCTAATTCTTTTTTGTTTCAATATATATTTTTTATGTTTTCTATTGATATTTATGACTCTTAGTTAATAGTTTTCCTTGTTTTATGTTTTATGCATAACCCTTTATCATTATTGATGTTAGACTTATTATTTTGAATTATTTTATGCTAATGCTTAGCTACTATTTTTAATAATTTGAAAACTACCAAAGGTAAACTTAATATGATGGATTTATAAGGAAGTGACTAAGAGTCAAGAATTAATTATAGGAGGATAAAATAAATTGACAAAAAATATAAAGAATTTAATTAAATATAATCACAATGAGACTACGATAGAATTTAATTAAATACATAGAATAAAAATTACCATAGTTTTATTCGCTTTCTAAGAAAATTGACGAGAACATTAAAATTAAGAAAATTACGTCAATGAAAAGTCTCAATGTGAAATCACAATCCTGTAAACCTTCTAAATTTTAAATTCATCCAATTTTATTTGATTTTAATATAATTCTTAATTGTTTTTCCAAATCAATTCCTATTTCAATTTCTTTTCTCATATTGTGTAATACCATTTAAATTGTGATAATTACAAAATCAAGTACGCAGATCTATTCTTTCTTTTAAATTGTTTTGCCGCTCCTTGTTAATTGGCGTTTCCTGCTCCATTTATATTGTTGGCCTCCCCATTCGAGCTAGTAAAGGTTGAGAGCAGGTCGGATATAATTTTAAAAAATATTTTCTATAATGTATTAAATACAGTCTAAAAGTAAATTAAATATTCAGAATGTGTTTATTGCATTCTGAAAATAAATTAAATGTCTACAATGCAGTTAATACTATATGATTTTTTAAAAATATTTACAAATTCCTAAAATATATCTTAGAAATTATTTTAAGAAAATTAACAATTTTTGAAAAAAATGAAATTCTGAAATGTATTTAATACATATAAAAAATTAATTTCTAAAATATATACATGTTTTAACAAATATCTTTTGGAAATTAATTTTAGGGAAAGATATTTTGATGTAAAAATATTAAATATTGAATGAATGTACAAATAGAAAATTTGGAAAAAATACTCTTCTGATATTCAAGTAAAAAACCAAAAAAGTTATTTGTATAGTTTGAGTTAAATATAATTAATAATTTAATATATGATTTATTTAAAATATATAAATAAACTAAAGTTAAAATAATTTAAATATCAGAATGAATTTTAATATTTAATACAAGTCATTTTTTTAATTACATCTAATACATTTTGAAAATAAATTTTCAGAATGTAATTAATAAAATCTAAAAATTTATAAAATTCCTAAAATATCTTTTAGAAGTTAATTTTCTGAAATTTTATATTTTTAAAAATATATTTCAAAAATGATAAAATGTATTTAAAACATATTGGAAATCAATTTCTAAAATATCTACGTATTTTTATAATATGTCTCTTTGAAATTAATTTTTAGGAATGATACTTTTATAAAGAAAATAAAAAAATGAATGGAGGTGCAAGTAGAAAAAGGCGGTAAAAAAATTCTTTGTGATGGACAAGTAAAAATAAAATTATTATATTATTTGAATTAAAATATAATTAATAATTTTGTATATGATTGATTTAAAAATGTATAAATAAATTAAAATTTAAAAATATGTGGTAATTTTCTTTCAACTTGATAAAAGTTGATAAAGATGAAGTTAATCTTAAATTTAAAATTCATCAATTTTAAATTTAAACTTAAATTTACTTTATTTTTTTTATTAGGACAAAAGTAGAGAAAGTCAAGTTTATCCTTATCTTATTGTTGTCCTTCTGATTCAAACTAATAAAAATTGAACATGAATAGATAAAATTTTAACATTTAAAAATTATTTTATGAAGTACATTAACTACGATGTGAAAATAAATAAAATATTAAGAATGTATTTATTACACTTAAAAAATAAGTTAAATATTTAAAATATATTTAATGCATCTCAAAAAAATACATTGAATATAAAATTTCAAAATACATTTAATACATTCCAAAAATAAATTTCCAGAATACATTCAATATGCTATAAAAATTTATTTTAAAAATATTTACAAATTTTTAAAATATTTTTAGAAAATTAGGAATTTTTAAAAAATAGTTTTTGAAAATAATTTTTTAAATATATTTAATACATTGATATTGTGTATTAAATATATTTAACGAAAAAATTTGTATTTGATTCCTTTGGTGTACAAATTTCTTTGAGGAAGTTATGGTGCATTTAGAAAAACATGAATGATTTTTATTTCAGGGGTGGTGGGAATGATACCTAATCACTCAAACAAAATATTTGGTTTCACAATTGGAGTTTATTGAAATTTTCAGGTCTAAAGTTTAATCATCCTTACACTCAATGGGCAATTAATCCACCGGCATGTATTGTGCACAGGGGTATGTTGGAGTTGGAAGATGGACATAGATAAATTATACTACGGAGTATGCAATTGAGATACATTAAGATTCTGCTTATTTCTTCTTAGGTGTGATTGTGATGGTATAATGGAGCTGTATTAATTTTGGAGGGGATGAGTTAGTGATATTTGTAAATCTCAGGGGGTACGTTAAGTTTTAGGTTATTATTGTACTTATTTATGCTACTTTGTATCTTTTTCACGTATTTTACGTTATATATATATATATATATATACATACATATATATTTTGGTGAGCAAACAAAAAAAAAAAAAAGTTTTTGAGAAAGATATTTTTATAAAAAATATAGAAATATGGATGGAGGTGCGAATAGAAAAAAGTGTGAAAAACAAAAGAGAAAGTAGTGTTTGTATTACGCAAGGAAAAAGCAAGTGGAGGGCCGAGTTAACGGGCCGAAGATGGACCTGTGAGGTGGATGATGCTAGGGCACAATGCAATGCAACGCAACAACAGAAAGATGGTGATTCTGACTGGCAATGAAGGGTAGTTTGGTCTTTGGGAAACACAGGACACTTCGCTATGCCTATGCATTTGCACCTCTCTACGTCCCATTCCTCTTCCCTTGGTTACCTTCTTTTATATAATAGCTCTCCCCACACACACAAATCCCCCTTTCCTTCTCATTTTCTGAATTCAATTCAATTACTCATAAATTAAAGATTTCAATTCTTGTTCCTTCCTAGGGATTCAGAAATCCCTATTCTATTCTGTTCTTCATGGACGCCGAGGATGAGGAAGCACCACTACAACAACACTCTGATGCACGATGCCACGCCGACCTGCAAATTCTCCCCCACGCCGCTGCCGGAGACCTTCAAGAGCCGGGAGCAACGACGGAGGCCGTGGCGGTCGAACCCGATGCGACAACCGATACGGTGGCGGTGTCTGACAAGGGCGTTGAGACGCAAGTGACGGACGTAGCGGGTGACGAGATGGTTGATGCGGATGACACAGTTCTGGTGACGGACAAGGTGGAAGAAGAAGTGAATTTGACAATTGATGCGGAAGAGGATGAAATTGGGGACGAAAACATAAATGACGACGCGTTGATGGAACAACAACAACAAGGAGAGGACGAAGAGGAAGAACAACAACCACAGGGAGAGGACGAAGAGGAAGAAGCAGAGCAGCAACTAGGAGAGGAGGAGGAGGAGGAAGAAGAAGAAGAAGAAGAAGAAGAAGAGCAGCAACAAGGAGAAGATGCTGATGCTGATGGTGGAATGGCAATGGCGGAAGACACAGAGGAGAAGGAGGAGAAGAGTGCTGGTGTGAGTGGTGGGAAGAGGAAGCGCGGGGCTGGGAAGAATGCTAAGACTACTGGGAGAGTTGCATCGAGGAAAAAGATGGAAGAGGACGTTTGTTTCATTTGCTTCGACGGGGGTGACCTTGTGCTTTGTGACCGCAGGTGACACTCAAATAGTTGTGCTCGCATTTTTTTTATCCGTTATTTTTACGTTATTGGGGAAATTCATTGCTTTTTCTTTGGTGTTCAACAGGGGATGCCCCAAGGCTTACCATCCCTCCTGCGTTAATCGTGATGAGGCCTTCTTTCGTGCCAAGGGAAAGTGGAATTGCGGTATGTTACGTATCATACCTTATTCTGTATTGTTTCAGTTCTTGTAGTTGTCATTTTCTAACTGCTCTTTCTTTTTTAGGGTTAGTCAGTTCAATATTCGTGTTAATTTGCTAATGTCTGTGCTGTGCATTTGTGGTCCTTTGAACTCTTTTTAAGTGTTAGAGATAAAATTCACAGTTGGACTTGTAGTTTTAATATTTATCGGTGTCATGTAGGTGACGCTTATGATTCGGAGGTTGTGAGGTTGCTTCGAAGTATTTAAGATGAATTTAATTTCTGTATACTGTCAGCGTAAAAATCCAATAGGAATTTGCTTTATTGCCGCATCATATCAATGTATAAAATGATGGGGTAAATTAGTCAAATCTTATTGGATGTATGTGTAAAAATATTTTACATTGATGGTATATATAATTAAATTCACGGTTTTAAAAACAGTCCACAACTGCAATTTCGGCTGCAATGTCAAGGCTTTTAAGGTGCCCATGATATAGTGGTCAATAGTGCGCTATAGCAGGATAGCAGATCGAGCAGCCCTGGGCTGCAATAGGATTCAAATATTAAAGTGGTTTTCAATAGAGGCTTTTTGCATGCTGTAGTGGTGCTACCCTGATATAGGCTTAAAAATTCATTTTTGACCCTGGAACATATATTGGAGTTTCTTAGGTAAAATATTCCACAAAAAGTTAGAAAGAGGCTCCAGTAGCATGGTCTCTAGAAGGAATTTTTGGGGAGTACCTGCTCCCACTATAGGTGCAGTTGGCTATATGAATTAGTTGGTTCCATAGGGCTCTTTCAAAACCAATTTTTAGAAAACCTGGGATCCATTTTTTCCCCCACGTTTTAAGGTACTCCCTTTAAAAATAACTACTTCTCCAGTTGCATGGCTGTTAAGATTCTTCACTTTTTCTATTCTGTTTATCTTTACAATCAGCATGCTAGTTTGGGACTTTTAAGGGGATACAATTCATGAAATTAACTTGTTTTATTTACGGGCCCCTATACCTTTGCTTTGTATGCAGTGTTGGAATCCTGTTTTTTACCTCTCATGCACCTGGTTATTTTGAATTATGAATCTTCTCAACTGAACGACAATTTAAAATTTATTACCCATTGAAGATTTTTTTACTAGTAAATCAAAATGTCTAAACTTCTTGATAGTTCTTATTTTAGAATTGTGTTTCATTGTGTGCATTATTTTAGTAGCGGCATGATATCATCTTGGCATGCATTCTCATATCTTGGTGAATGGTTGTTGGATAGGAGGTGATTGATATTTGCTATTTGGGATGCAAGGTCTCTCACTATTGCCATTGTCAATTTTTAAGAGGAGCGCTGCTATAAGTGCTATGTTAAAGCTTATATATATATATATATTTGCTGGACAAGTTAGATTTAAAATCACTGAATGTGTATGAACAGTTCTGTGGCAAATTTCACTAATTAGTGTACTGTATTTGTGAAGTGTAACTGTGATAAACATCAATGCACTTTAATGAAGGTTTTATGCTTTTTTCCTCCATCTTTTTTATTATCTCTTGTCTGCACAGCCTTGTTTAGCAGGAACAGTTATTGGTATTAAATTTTATTTCTTGTGTTCTGAGCATAAATTGAATTTATTTTGAATGCCAAGATATCAAACTTGCAATAACTCATTGCAAAAACTTAATCATTCTTACAATACTTGGCTTTATTGTATCTGACTTTCCATGTCTTTGATCTTCGTGATCTCAGGTTGGCATCTTTGCAGCAACTGTGAGAGGAATGCATACTATATGTGCTATACATGTACGTTTTCTTTGTGCAAGGGATGCATCAAAGATGCTGTTATCTTATGTGTTAGGGGAAACAAGGGGTTTTGTGAGACATGCATGAGAACCGTAATGTTGATTGAACAGAATGAGCAGGGAAATAACGTGGTACAACTTCTCTCCCTCCCTCGTTTTGTTGTCATATGAAAATTGTTATTTTAAAATATTATGTGCATTTTGGAATGATGAGTCTTTATCCTTCTGCAGTGCTTCAGGTAGTTCCAAAGTTGTAGTGGTTCATTGTTTTTTAATATTTACTTCTCTTATTGCTAACTTTGCTCTCTCTCTGGTTTTCTCTTGGTTTACATTTTAGAATTTTTAAGCATTCACAGGCTTGCATATTAATGTAGTAGTCAATAGTGTGCATTAGTGGTGCATGGGGATGTCACAGAGAAGCCCTGCACTGCTACAAAGTTCAAATATGGAGTGGAATTCAGTAAAGGCTATTGTGGCAGTATTAGTGGCCAAAATTGCAGCATTTCATGTGCAATAGTGGCACGACCATGATGGGTTTTGGACACCTTGTTTAAAGCTTTGGTGCCTGCTTGTATTTGCTTCTGTTTCAGTCACACAATTTTTTAGCTTCGGGAAAAATTTCTTCATAAAGCATGCTTTACCATTCAAACTCTGTTTCAATTGCTAACCAATCAGGTCCTTATTCACACAACATGCAATGCTCTCTCAACTGTTTAAGACAATCCTACTAATACCCAGTGCTCGCTGGCTTTGTTTGTTTCCAGCCAAGCCCTGCATTTTTCAGCAAAGTCAGGCGTGCCACTTCTATATTTTGCCCATACTCTTCTGTCAATCAGTAACTCATTCTTTTCAGTTCAGTTCTCACAGAAGTTTTAGGAAAGATTCATTGCTTGCTCTGCCTCTGTTATGTCACTCAGCCTTCTGTTTCTTTTGTGCGTGTGTGTGTCCAAAGTCCTCCTTCTGTTCTACTGCTCACTCCCTTCTGTTCTGATAGTCCTTTTTTCTCCAACTTCATTGGTCACCCTTGAAGCAGTCTTAGCATCATCCACTTGGAGGCTTACACTTATTTAATGTTTTTATTTTTGTTGTAATTGACTTGTATGTTTAGTTTAAGAAACATGACTTCTAATTATTAATTATATATAAAATTTTCACTTTCTGTATTTTTTTAGTATTTCTGAGTATTTATGTGTGTGTAATGTGAATTTTTTAGCTTGTATCTATAGTCTTCAGAATAATGGTCTTACCAATATCTGCTATCTAGCTACAGAATTTTTGTATTTGGAGATCTGACTATTTTAGTTCTGTTGTTGGGGGACTACAGGATCTAAAGATTGATATATGTTGGAAAATGACTAGGTTAAAAAGGATTTTTTTTTTTGGTTATTTGTGTGTTATCACTCAACTAGTCAGTCTAATTATTGGCACTATTTCCTATATGCTATAATATAGATTACAATACTGAGTAATTAGGAGAAATAATACAAGGTACATGTGAAGCATAAGAATTAAGATGCATGGGCTAAATCCTAAGACACTCCCCATTAAGTAGGAGCAAATATATGTATCGAGGTTGCTACAAATGAAGTCAACTTGAGGTCATTTAAGGGATTTGGTAAATATATTTGCTAACTGGTTGTTGGAATTGACAAAGGCACAAGGCCATTTGAATGAACCTTTTGTTTGATAAAATGACAATCAATCTCTATATAGGTGAGGTTCTTTCGTGAAAAACTTCTACGGATGTAAAGCAGCTTGGTTGTCACGAATTAATTTCTCCCTTAATTCTCCTGATGCAACTGCTTTAGTTACACATGTTCACTGATTGATTCTGCCATAGTGTGGTACTTGGCCTTTGTTTCCGATCTAGCAATAATGCTTTCCTTTATGCTTCTCCATGAGACTAAGTTTCCTCCAACAAATACACAATAACTGAAAGTTGATCTTCTAAGGGTGAACTTGCCTAGTCAGCATCATAATAACTGACAACTTCAGCATTACCCTTGTTCTCATAAAGTAACCCTTTCCGTGATGCATTCTTAATGTACCTTAGAATATGAACACCAACATCCCCACAAGACTATCGCAAGAAGCATTTAGAAACTGACATGCCATAAAACCAAAGTAATGCCTGGTCTAGTTATTATAAGATAGTTGATTTTACCAACAAGATGTTTATATATGCCAGGGTCTGTTAGTGGCTCCCCCTGATTAGTAGCAGTTTGACATATCCCCTATAAATAGACTATGTTAGAGATAAAATGTAGATATGTGAATTTATAATGATATTAAACATTTTTTATATCTAATATTATTTTCCATGCTTGGTACAGGGACAAATAGATTTTGATGACAAAAACAGCTGGGAGTATCTCTTTAAAGACTACTACATAGATCTAAAAGAAAAACTATCTCTAACATTTGAAGAACTCACTCAAGCTAACAACCCTTGGAAGGGATCTGATATGCTTCACTCTAAAGAGGAATCACCAGATGAACTTTTTGATGCCACTAATGATAGAGGATCCGATTCAGATAGCTCCTATGAGAATGAAGATTTGAGTCGTTCTAAAAAGAGAAAGGCCAAGAAACGGGGAAAGTCCCGTTCCAAAGAAGGAAATTCATTTAGTGCAGCCACAATGCTTGGTGCTGATGGGCCATCTGGAGATGACAACTTGGAGTGGGCTTCAAAAGAGCTTTTGGAGTTTGTTATACACATGAGAAATGGAGACAAATCTGTTTTATCTCAGTTTGATGTGCAGGCTCTTTTGCTAGAGTATATTAAAAGAAATAAGCTTCGAGATCCTCGCCGAAAAAGTCAGATTATTTGTGATGCAAGACTTCAAAATCTGTTTGGAAAACCAAGAGTGGGACATTTTGAAATGTTAAAGCTATTGGAATCCCATTTCCTTCTAAAAGAGGATTCTCAAGCTGAAGATCTGCAGGGAAGTGTTGTTGACACTGAAATTAGTCATTTGGATGGTGATGGCAATCCCAATACATATACAAAAGCTAGCAAAGATAAAAGACGTAAAAATCGTAAAAAGGGTGATGAGAGAGAGCTGCATACTAATGTTGATGATTATGCAGCAATTGATAACCATAATATTAATTTAATTTATCTAAGACGTAATCTGGTGGAAGATCTACTTGAAGATACAGAGAAGTTCCATGATAAAGTAGTTGGTTCTTTTGTGAGAATAAGAATTTCTGGTAGTGGTCAGAAACAGGATTTGTATAGGCTGGTTCAGGTTGTAGGTAAATAATTTATCTAGACAACTACTTTCAGGCTTTCATTACTTGTAATATAAAATAAACTTTGATTTTTGCTTTTCTTTTTAATTATGTATGTGGTCAGGTACATGCAAAGCAGCAGAGCCATATAAAGTTGGTAAAAGGACGACAGATATTTTGCTAGAAATCTTAAATTTAAACAAGACAGAGATTGTATCAATTGATATTATCTCAAATCAGGAGTTCACTGAGGTGATTTAATGACAGCATTTTTACCTCTCCTTTTTTTCTATGATATTCAGTTTTAGTTGTCTTTTACGTTAATTCATTTTAGAAGTAATATTTTAGCCACTTTAAAACTTGGCATGATAATGGTCATTGTACATCCTAATTGCATGAAGGGTGATATTCCATTTGATAATCAACTATACTTGCTGGTTGCTTCAATTTGTCAAAAATTGACTGCAAGGGCATCTTGGCAGCCACCTTTTTAACCATAGAGTCCTTAAATTGGTCCTCTGAATATGAGTGTGCCATAATTGTATTTTTTTTTTTAAAAACCCCCCACCAAATTAGTCCCTTGAAGACACTGAATTTGTACTTTTTTGTTACCATTTTAGTCCCTAAACAGGATAAATGTGCTGATGTTTTAGATTTTTAGGCATAATTTTGGGGAAAAAATCTTTAGATGACTAAGATGATAGTGATACACTAATCTTTAGATGGATAATTTGGTAGTTGACTCTTATCTATATGATTGTGGGAATAAATTGTTTCTGTATTTTAGATTTTCTCAGAACTGATATTGATAATTTGTACAATTTAAACTTATGCTCAGATTAATGTATTTCCTTCCTTAAGATATTGATTAGTTTTCTGTTAGGATGAATGCAAGCGTCTACGCCAAAGCATAAAGTGTGGCCTCATAAATCGGCTAACTGTGGTAATTTTATGTTCAATAAACTCACTTGCAGGTATCAGATTTTATGCTTTGTATTTGTACTAAGGACACAAATTTGTGCTTGTAGGGTGACATTCAGGACAAAGCATTGGTGCTTCAGGCAGTTAGAGTAAAAGATGTGAGTTGTTTTCTATACCTTTAGTGTTAGCCCTTGTGAGGTGTGTACTCATGCATCTTTCTAAAATTCCTAGTTTCTCCGTCTCTTCTTGTTAGTGTGATTTTATTGATCTATTGAAGAAAATTACCTTCAGTTGACAGATGAAGTTTCATTGATGTAAAAGTTTCAGAACATATGCTAATGGAAATTAGATTGATAAAAGTTCAATTCCTATTTAACAAGAGCCTCGAGAATTATCTCATCTTCTGTCTGATTACATCCTTCATTTGCATTGATCATTGGTAGGAGAGGAGTCATGATATCTTTGTGGTTAAAATTTCTCATTGATCATCTCAAGCTTAAATCTGGTGAGGCCTAGTAATGTCGTCATTCAGGAAACTTATTCATGATATAAACTCTTTCAAATAAGATTGATATATTGAGTTTGGAAGTGAACATAGGATTACTTTGGAAGTTTACTGATTGTTCCAATTAGTTTAAATTGTCAAACTGAATTCTTAGTGTATTTTCGTTAAACCTCATTTCATTTCCCAATGATTTTTATTGTCTTCTAGGCAACCTTCTATCTGTGAATTTTGAAATATATTTTTCTATTACAGTGGCTAGAAACAGAGATTGTCCGGCTGAGTCATCTTCGTGATAGAGCTAGTGAGAAAGGGCGCAGAAAAGAATATCCTTTTCTAAAAAATGATATATCTGGCAGCATTTTGTTGCTTGTTGCTTTACATTTCCTTGATGTAATTTGTCTTTTTGTGTCATTGCTTGTTTTTCTTTCTTCTAATTTAATGTTCGCTTTTCAGTTTTGTTTATAATGTTCATCTATGACATTATCTGGATGTGGAGATAGAAATCTGTGGATTTTTATTGTTGATCCCTTTTATCAATTTTTTTTGCCACAGCTCCTTATAATTTGGAATTGGCAATTCTTAAAATTTAATCTTGTCTAAATGAAGAAAATCTTTTAAAGGTGTTTATAAGTATACATTGTGATTTTCTAACTACTTGGGAAAACCTATATCATATATTTGAGAATGAGATATATGAAAAATTTAAAATTGGTATGTTCATGTCAAATGAGGCTGTTGAATTTGTCACATATCCCATACTCAAATATCTTAATATATTTCCTAATAAGTTTTTCACTTATGAACAAATAGTAGTTTTTGTGTGGTGTTGGTCAGTTTCTAATAATTCAGCACTTATAAGTCTTGATTTTTTTTTTGGTGAGGTTTCTAATCATGGTTCATCTAAGAATTATAAATTATTAACTGCCATCTACCAGTTATGGGGACCTTAATGGTGATTACTCTATTGTATATGAAGTTTTAAATATGCTCTGGGCTCATGTCATATTTTGTTAAATAGATGTTTGGACAAAATGCTTTGAAAATTATTCTCCTTCGGCGTTGTCCAAGTCCTGTGTAGTGGTATTTAACAATTTCTGTACACATTAAACAATTTTTCATTGTCTTTTCATGTTATCTTACACCAGTCTTTGCGTTGAAATGGATAATAATCATTTTAATTTTTATTCTTTAGGATAATGTTTTTCTGCCCCCTACTAGTTTATAATATGGTCATATTATTTTTAACCAACAATTTTTTGTGATTATTTGAAATTGGCCAAAAACTCGAGTCCCATTTTGTGTTGATCCTTCACCCTCTTCTCACGCTCAGAGAATGTGTAGAGAAATTGCAGCTTTTGAAAACACCTGAAGAACGTCAACGCAGGTTAGAGGAAATTCCAGAAATACATGTGGATCCAAACATGGATCCAAGTTACGAGTCTGAGGAAGATGAAGATGAAGTGGATAATAAAAGACAAGGTAGTGTTAAAACAGTTGAACTTGAAAACTCTTTTTTTGATTCTTCTTTTTCTAACAGTTGGTGATAATTTCATTTCTATCCCCGTAGAAAACTACGTGAGACATAGAGGGTCTACTGCCTTTGGAAGGAGGGGGAGAGATATTGTTTCTCCTAGAAGTGGTTCTATTTCAAATGATTCTTGGAGTGGAATGAGGAATTATTCTAATGTGAATCAGGAACTCAGCAGAAATTTGTCTAATAAGGGATTTTCAATCAAAGGTGATAATGCTTCTAATGCTAATGAAGTGCTAAATGATGTTCAATTGCACCAGGGAAGAGATAGGGAATCACAACTATCTAATAGCTGGGAGAGGCAAAAGCTATCTTCAAGCTTGGAAAGTGGTGCTAAAAATACCCAACCATTGGTAACATCCGAGTCTTTCTCCTCAGCTGTATTAGAAGCTTCTGCAGCACCATCTTCTGCCGGAATAACTCCTCCAACTGTGAAAATTAATGAAACTGAAAAGATGTGGCATTACCAGGATCCATCTGGAAAAGTTCAGGGGCCATTTTCCATGGTGCAGCTACGCAAATGGAGTAACACAGGATACTTTCCTGCTGATTTGAGGATTTGGAGAACCACCGAGAAGCAAGATGATTCTATACTCTTAACAGATGCCTTGGCAGGGAATTTTTCTAAGGAACCATCGATGTTGGATAAATCTCAATTGACGCATGATTTACATCACACATCTTCATACTCTAGGAAGTCTTCACAACAAGGTATAGAAGGTCAAGTTGGAGAAAGACCGTCATTTGATCAAAATGGTGGATCTTGGAATTCACAAAGTACTCAGGGTTCTCCAGGACAAACCACAGTAGGAAGTTGGAGATCTAAAGATAATTTGAATTCTTTAGCTAATAGAACTTCTCAATTGGCAGTTGAGGTCCCCAAGACCCCTGCAAATGGCTGGGGTTCTGATGCTGGCGTTAGAAATGAAGCAACGAATCTTCCTTCACCTACTCCCCAGACTACTCCTGGTGGGACTAAAGGGCAGGGTTTTGAAAATAAATGGTCACCAACACCTGTCCATTTGCCTGGGTCTCTCATAGGAAATCCATTCCCAGGCAGTCATGGAGGTTTGCAGGCCTCTGTGGTATTGCACCCAGAGCACACTGTACAAAATGCTGAAAAAGGCTTGAGTTCGCAACCTGGTATTAGTTCAGCTTCTACAGATAATGCTAAGTTACATCCTCAAGCAGCAATAGTGGCACCTGTTCTGGCTTCAGGGGTTGACATCAAAATGGCAGGTGCAAATATGCAAAACCAGGTTGTGAGTAGCCACAACTCTCATGCTGAAGCTCAAGGGTGGGGTCCTGCTGGGGTTCCAAAGCCAGATCCACAGGCCTGGGGAGGTGCATCATCTCAAAGGACAGAACCAAATAATTCGGCTACTATGCCTGCCCAGCCAACTTCCCATGGCCCTTGGGGCGATGCTTCATCTGTGCAGAATACTGCCTCATTTAACCCTGGAAATCCAACTGCGAGTTTACCCACACCTGGATATCTTGGCATGAATACACCTGAGCCTTGGAGACCACCAGCTTCAAGTAGTCAGTCAAACATCACAGCTCCATCTCCAGCTCCACCTAATATGCCTTGGGGCATGGGCATGCCAGGAAATCAGAATATGAACTGGGGTGGGGTTGTACCTGCTAACATGAACGTAAACTGGATGCCTGCGCAGGTGCCAGCACCTGGAAATTCAAATCCAGGATGGGCTGCTCCCAATCAGGGGCTACCTCCAGTGAATGCAGGTGGCTGGGCTGGACCTGGTCAAGGACGTTCCCATGTAAATGCGAATGCAGGTTGGGTTGGGCCTAGTCAAGGGCTAGCACCTGGAAATGCGAATCCTGGTTGGGCTGCACCAGCCGGGAATCCAGCCTTGTGGGGAAGTGAGCAAAGTCATAGTGGAGACAGGTTTCCCAACCAAGGAGAACGTGGTGCACATGGTAGAGATTCTGGTTATGGCGGTAAATCTTGGAACAGGCAATCATCATTTGGCAGCGGAGGCAGAGGAGGTTCTTCTAGGCCTCCTTTTGGGGGACAAAGAGGAGTTTGCAAGTATCATGAGAGTGGACATTGCAGGAAGGGGGCTTCATGTGATTTTCTACACACTTAGTTGTAGGGCTAATTAATTAGTGGCAGAGAAACATCTCTTACTGTACAGTATTTTCCAATTTCATGGCTAAACGTTGTATAAGGATGCGTCATGTATGTAGAACTTGTGCATTGTAGTATCTTGTTTATTTGTCTTGCTTAATTATCATTTTGGAGCTTTGTGTTACTTGGAATTGACTTATGCGAGAGTTAAGTAGTTGAATAGATTGATGATAAAAGAAAGGTAAGGTTATTACGTTTTTCTTTGCAAAGAGCCATGTTGGCGAGGGAAAGCATTAGAAGATAAAAGAATTCATTAGTTTTGGTGGACATTCAGCACGTGGAATGATGATTTCATGGAATGAGAATGGATTAAAGTAGGTTGGAAAGGAATGATTTTTAGTTACACACCGAAATGCGACTATAAGAGAGGATATAGAGACTGTATGATTGATGATAGTTTAAGGAATTTATTAGTATTAATACATATTGATTTAGAATAATTTTGAGATGAGTGATAATTTGTAGTGAGTCATCGATTAATGGCTTGACATTGTATTTGATAATTGATATACTTTAATTGACTTAGAATAATTTTAAGATGAGTGATCATTTAAAGTGATAGTCAACGATTAATGGCTTGATATTATATTTAATAAAAGATATATTTTGAAAAATGATACTTAGTCATTCTATATTAGCAAACACTTAGAAAAATAAAGAGACTAAAGTATAATAAACAATAGAAATTATAAATGTTAATGGAATATTTATATTACTGTAATGTCTAAATATAATTACTTATATACTTTACTCTCTAGCGTTCACTCATCAAAGCTTTTTTATCATTAGTTACAATAAAATTGTCCAAATAGGTAGACATGTTGTGTGTTAGACATTTGCTGAAAAATTTTCTCACATAAGGGTATTGCTTTAAATATTGGTGAGAAGTAGAATTATTTTAAAATTGAAACTTATGTTTTTGATCTGGAACCCATGCAATGGACACCAGTGACGATACTTTAGTTTAAAATTTATGATTTAGAATAAGATATATGAGATAAAACAAGGAATGAAATAAAATAACAGATTAATGTTATTTTTACAGAATAAAGCGTGAAATGCAATGCTAACATTTTTTTTACTAATAAATATAAAAATGCTTATTTTATGAAACATGTATAACAGAATCGTTATTTTTAGTGTTTGGTTTCACATTTGAAATATAATTTTTCATATTAAAAAAAAGTTAGTAGAGATTCCCCTTCTCTGATATGATTTCTTAATTCTCAATAGATTTTTATGTTGAAAAAATAATAACAAAAGGGACAATTTAGAATATAGATTAAATTAGTTACTTATTGAAGATATAGGGGTGCTGAGAATTGTCTAAACTTGCACAACTTTTAGAAAATGTGAAACTAATTTTTTTTTATTTGATCACAAGCTCCAAATTGTAGGTGACACAAACCATAGAGACAATTAAATTATATACTAATTAATCATATTATAGTTTTAGTACAAATTAATCATAATATTAATTGACTTAAGCATCATCTTATAAATCAAAATATTATCTTATTTTAGATAAAATAAAACAAAACTAATTTCATAAAATAAAAGAAATGAGTATATCAATACATAATAAACGTAAATCAATTTAAAAATAATTGATATTTTTTTCTGAAAATTTATTTTTATAAAATATTTTTTAAAATATATTAAAATTTTAACATTTTA
>JAMLFT010003474.1:0-21995 GCA_026544285.1 Pachyrhizus erosus | reverse complement strand
ATTTAACGTAAAAGAAAAATTAAAAAATTAAGAATCCATTGTTTTTTTGAAAATATAAAAATGTTAAATAATAGTGAATACTCGTATAACGAGAAAAAATATAATATAAATATTTTTATGCTAAAAAATTATGACTTAAACTTTTAATATAATTTTTTTCTTAAATTTCTTAAAGTAAAAAGAGGGAAATATTAGTATGTTGAGGAGATTGACAAAGGTCCAACTAAAAGAATTAGTAAAGTTGCTTAAATTATTAAAAAAGTTTTATTTGATTGCAGTTACATAAGTAATCTTATAAAATGGAAAAGAAATAAAGAAAAATAATAATAATGAATTTAAAATAAAAAATGCTTATTGTTTGAATTAATAGAATTGAAAAATAAAAGAAAGAAATGATTTTCTTTAATTATTTGGTTGGATTAAAAAATGAATGAAAAATTAATCAGAATAACAAAATGATGATTTTATCCTTTTAATATTATAATAAAATGTTTTTTTTCTAAACAAAAAGGATTCGAGACATTTGTCTAAAAAAGATTTACGACTTTTTTGAATTTATGATTTTAATGTATAATATTTACTTCATTCTTGTGACCAATTCATAATATTATTATCAAAAATTTTATTTTTATCCTTAATACAGTTTGTTTGTAGCATTTCACAAACTTTTGATTTACACCTTTTATCTTCTGTCAAAAAGCTTTTAATGTGCCTATTCTTCTCTCTCATTCATGATTATGTGATCCTTAACCAAAAATCACTATCTTTTGTTCAACTTTTGTAATTGAGTGCTTTCATGCATTTAAGTCAAACTTTAATAAGTAATGTATCTCTTCCATTGTAAATCTTTTTTTATTATTTGCACAACCACTTAAGTTTTTATCTTTGTTGATTATGGTATTTTACAAGTTAATTTGGGAGAAAAATAAAAAAAATTAGAGACTCTAATATAAATCCCACAAGTATTTTATTGTTGTTGATCGAAATAATTATGGTCACTACTAATCATTGAAGTCCCACCAAACATGATGGAACTAGTTGCTAGCAATGAAAATTTTAATTCACTTTTGTCCTAACATTATAAATGTGTTGGAACAAGAGACAAGAAAAATTTAAATTCCTTAAAAATCTCATAATATTAATGATAATAAAGAATATTAAACTTTGATAGACTAATAACATTTATTAAGCTATGCAAGAAAACATGTATCTGATGAAAGTATAGGTATATTTGTTTTATCTGAAATGTGATAAAATATGTTTTAAAATATAACATCCAACATACTAAAAAGAACTTGTGTCCAAAGCTTTTCTAAAAATCTAGTGTTTAAAACATAGTTTAGAAAAAGTTGTGTCCAAAAAATCTTTTTAAATACCTAACATCTAACACATTATATCCTCCAACACTTGTTAATAAGAAAATTTACACAAATATTTTATATAATAAAATTTCTTTGTCATGAGCATGTGCCTAAGGGTCTTTTATCTATATATTCAGTGTTAAGATTTAATTACTTTTATATTTCTTCTTGTATTACCTTATGTTGATATTCTTTTTGCTTTTTTAAATATACTCTAACATTTGAATTTTAAGCATTTAATGAAAAAAAAAAAGATCTATTAATATATGTACAATCTCTTATTGTGACATCTCAAATTATCTTTTCTTTTATAAAACACATCAACCTTCATATTAAATTATTTGGATTCCTTTAATTATAACTTCAGACACTTTACAAAAGACATTTCTTGATATATTTTTTATTAAAAAATTCTACAAGATTCATTTGAACTTCCAAAATAAACGTTTTTTAAAGAAAGATTTCAAAAAAGAGTTTAACATTTAAGGAATCATCTACACAAGTCTTCATAGAACTTTTATTAGCTAGATAAGAGTTGCACAAATATATTGTTTCCATAAGCGTGTATAAGACAATGAAACTTTAGCAAAATTAATTTTAAACTTATAAAATATAATGCGAAAGATAATAAATCACATGCATAAGAGATTCATCAGACTAATTCTTACCAACATTAGTGCAATTCATTCATATAATAGTTATCAAAATAATGGTACTCAAGGAGTGTCAATATACAAACCAAGGGTGCAAAAAAAATAAAATTTTTCAAAAAGAGGATTTACAATGTTCATATTAAAAAATGACCTAGTATACCCATACACAACATCCTAGTTAGATAGTAGAAGTAAATTCTATTATATACATACATACACATATATATATTTACCTTGTGAGTTGTACATCATATCATGCCTCTACATAGACCCCTCAGATGGATCATTCTCATATAGTGGGTCATGGACCCATTGCCCCTCGATGGGCTGCACTACTAGGCCGAAGATCGACCAGTAAAATTTCAACATCAATATTTGAAAAAAAATGGGAATGTAAGGAGTGAGTCCTTTGTCCAAACTAAGTCCACAATCACGTGTACAAGACGCACTTACTCACTCTCATTCTCACCGTTGTGTCCTATTTACTTCACTATTAAATGTATTTTTTTGGGCACACAATGTCTCTTAGCCTTCCAAGTCACAAAGGTCTTACATAACGTATATTCATTATTATTTGCTTTTGGGTGATAATTGGGAGTACATATCATATCTGGTACTCAAATCAGGACACTCTCAACCAACCATGATAATACTTTGTATTCGTCGAGGACGCCAGGCTGATCACGTGAGTCCCTTCGCCCTCAAAGATATCACAACTTGGCACCTCAACACTATCCCCTAGGACTCTTTAAGCCTATAGACATTTCTCAGGTACCATTCTATATTCAATCCACACAATCTCCAATCTTAAATTTTTCACACACAACTTTAGCGTATCCATCGTCAACCACCTCCATCACCATAGCGATTGAGTCTCAATCAAACCACCGGTATTGACACGATTGACTCATAAGAAGGATAAAACTAGTCTTTATCGGCTATCACATAAACATAGTCATCATGTTTTCATCTCAATATCAGACTCTCTGCCATAACTCATCAGGTCGTACAACCACAGACACTTTCGCATCACAAATCATCAACTTTCTTGAGACTCATCGCCTATCAGTCTTTGCAGACTCATCAGTTTGTCCATTCATCAAGTTCAACACATTCACACTTTTCACAATTTCAATACCACACTCATCTCTATTGCAAGAGGTGATCAAACAAAATCTCGTGTATGAAGACTCTCTATGAACTCATCTAGGTGGTCCTGTTGGCTACAATGGTTGCTATGCAACATCAGTCAATTTATTCATCTGACGACTTTGGAAAGTCATCTTTCTTAATTTATTCCTACTCATCCTAAAATTCATCTAATTAGGCTTGGGGTGTTGAAATTCATCAAGAGTTTAGTTTGTAAGATTCTTTCCTCACGTTTCTTCCATCTTCCAATTTTACAAAATCTAAGTTATCAAATTTTTTCAATTAAAATTTCATCGAGTTTGCGTGTTATGTCAAAATTCATGTGATCATAAATTTTTATGAAAATCTCTTTGAATTTTATTTAAAGTCCATTATATTTAAAAAAGACTCAAAAGGACTTTCGAAATGCCTTTTACTTAACGTTTTAAAATTATTTCAATTTTTTTTTTAAAATAACGTTAAGCGTAATTTTTGTAAATTCGTTTATTTTTGAAGTTTTCACCTCTATTTAAATTCAATATGGGAGAAATTTTTTTCATGTTCTCATAATTAAATTTGCCACCAAATAACTCTTTTTATTGTCCCAAAACATTGTTGAGCCAACACGGTCAAATTTTGACATTTTGCTTAAAATTATAATATATGTATAAACTTCAAAAATTCATTTATCTTTTAATTTAACTCCAAAAGTAAAATTTTTTTCTATATTCTTATAATTAAATTCTTCATCTTAGAAAATAAATTTCATCCTCCAAATCAATATAGTTTAAAAAAATTTATTTTTCGTTAACTAGAAAATTTAGTACGTTCTTTAAAAGTTTATAACTCCTTCATTTTAAATCAAAATTGAGTGATTTTTTTTTATATATATTTATAATTAGAATTTAAAAAAAAAAGGTTTTAAGTCAAAAATATTTTTCAATTAATACAATTTTCAAAATCTCTCTCAATTGCACTAGTTTTAACATAAAATGTTTTTCTCACCTTTAAAAATATCAAAACCTCTTTTCTTTCTTTCCTATCCATTTTTACTTGTCAAAAAATGTTTCTAGATGATAGAAATTAAATTTACACATCGCCAAACCAGTCATACAAATTAGTTTTGAATTTTTTTTCCTTGTTGTTTTAGTTTTTCATTTTCATAGAACCACCTCCACTAATTTATTTTTATCTTTTTATTATTTAATCCAATTACTCTGAAATTTTTACCACATGTTAATAACATCTTAAGGGTAATAGGAAAAAATATTATAGTCCAAAAATAAATTTATCCCACCATAAATAAATTTCTAAAGTCTCAGCCAATTTTCATGTTCAATTTTTCTAGCATTTTTTAAGTTCACTTTCAAAAATTTATTTTAGTTTTCCCTTGGGTTTCTTTTCTTGGTTGAATGGTTTTATAGCTTCACTATACAGTCTAGTAACATATTTTGAGGTCCAAAAATTTTCCAAACATCCAAAATCAATCCAAAACATGAAAACTCACCAAGGTATCTTTTGTTTTTTGGGTACAAATAGAGTGTACATTCCAGCCATCATTTTCATCACATAACTCACATTTTAAACCATCATTCAAACCTTTTCCAGTCACACACTCATCATAGAATATTTTCATATACTTTCCTCATCACTATAGGCACATAAATAGAACATATAAATCAAAACAACACAACACAGAAATCATGTTTTTGCCACTTTCCTTAGCTACCATACACATACGAATTTAAGCAAATAGATTCGAGTCATCCAGAGATAAATTAAGGGTCTCACTTTCTTCATAAAAAAAAAGTAGGAAAATGACTATAATGAACAAGAAAACTCCTTCTTACCTTAATGGAAGACACATAAATTTTTTTGTACAAAAGCTTTGTGAATGACGTCTCCAACTAGTTGCTAGAATGATTCTTCTCATCCTTCTCCTTGCTGCCTCACAAACTATGACTGGGTTGGGAGCTTGGATAACTCAAGAATGGAATTAGAAGGAGAGATATGGAGGTTTAGAGATGGTGGGAAGAGCTGCAATGTAGAAAAAAATTTTAATGCACCAAAGAGAGGTGTTGACAGCATCAAGAATTTGAGGAAGGGGGCAACAGCTTGTGGGTCCTTTTATAGGACTCACATTAGGTTAGAATTAAGCTAATCTTTATGGCTAAGGCCTTAATTAAGTCTTTGATTGGGCCAACTAAGCTTAAGTAGAGTTTGAGACTTAATTTTTGTCCAAATGAGCTACCTAAGCATTAATCTTCTTCATTAACTTAATTAAACTGGTTTAGGCTTAATCTATTTTTTCTTGATTACTTGATATTTATAAAAATACCATTAATGAGTTGACTTTTGGTCAACTTTAACATTTTCTGCTTATTTTTTATTATTTTAAATTTTCTCCATTTTTTTCCTTTTATTTTTTCTACCATTTTGAGAGGTTTTTCCATCATTAAATCACTTGTAATATTTATTTCTTAGTCTATATTTTATTTATTATTTCTCAAGTAATTATTAAACACAAATATCAATTATTTTAAATTATTCAATTTTCTATTTATAAAATTGAGGATGTTACACTTATCAAAAGCAAATGACACATTGACATTTAATACAAAGGAGACGATTGAAGTAGAAATAAACAAAAAAACAATACATTTTTTAGGTGTTAGTGTCTTTTTAAAAAGTAAAGACATCTACTTTTTTTCTTTTCTATGTAGAAGTAGACATGCCAAAGCAAAAATGTGAATAAGGTCACCATGCATTAACTGAAGACCTAAAACAAAAAGATTGAAACAACTTTTTACACAACATACATATGGTCTCTAAAGCCTATAAAAGTAAGACTAAAAAAAAGAATAAATAATGAAGCTATCTATTTCTCTATATGAAAACTTTCTTGCTTTGATAAAAACTTTGAACAAAATACATAAGCCTTATCTATTTTATTTTTTGCTTAGAAAAGTTACCTTATATATGTACTAAACTTTCATATCCTCACATTGTAAGTTGATTACCTTGTAATCTTTCAAACTCTTTAAGTTTTTGAAAATCATGATTGATTTTGTATAAAATAATACTTAGGACTATATTCTTGGATATAATTTAGTAGTGGTTTTTGACAAAAGTGGCATAAAAAAATATTTGTTGTAATAAAGTTGGTTAGTGAAACCCTTGGTGTTAAAAGAGACTAGACATAACTTAGGTTGAGCAAATCAATATTATTTTTATCTCATTTTTCCTTATGCATTTTATCTTTGCATGAAGCTTTTTATATTGATAAAATAGTATTTTGTGAAAAGTTTTGCAAAACTTGTATACACATTATTTAACTTCTCTTCTAGTGTGTTCTTTGTATGACATATTTGGTGGAAAGAAACTAGAGAATAAAAATTGGAAAAAATTTCCCATGTTGGAGTTGTTTGGAGAATTTGAATATATAAAAAAAAAAATTCAACATTTTGAACATTTGGACTTTGTAATTTTTGCATCCAATTGAAGAAAAAATTAGAATTATATTAATTGAAATTTCCCATTTGTATGTACAAAGAAATTATACAAATAAGAAAAATTTAAGATGACAAATAAATAAAATTGAAATTATATGGGAAGAACGATATCAAAATACTATATTTTATACTTGAAATTTTTTTGTTAATTTTTAACTAATGAATGAAATGTAAAGACTAAAAAAAATTGATTACAAATTTTTTATGTTAAAAGATATTTAGATTCAATAGTTAAATTGACTCCATTTTTTATGACATAAATTGATTCCATGTAAATCTTTCGATGCACCAATAAAAAACGTAAATTCATTTAATCAAATGTAATTTTGAGACAAAACAAAAGTGTGCTTCCCTTATACTAAGACGAGAAAAAAAAAATGGTGACCCAACTTTTCACCCTTTTTCTATTAAAATAGTTTTTAATAATAAATTAGAAGTAATATTATATTAATATATTTATACAAACAACCCATCATTTGAGATGAGAAATGGTTGTTGTAGAAAGCAACCCAAAAATTAAGCGGGTCTTAAAAGTTTCTATTTAATGACACATTTTGTAGAATGAGTTTTTAATTGTTGTTGAAATGGGAAGGGGAACTTCCATTGGAATTGCTTTTCGACACTATGTATTAGGTCCATTGACCTAAGACATTTGCAACAAAGGTAATATAATAACGTGAGTAAAGAAAACTCATATAAAGGAGAATTTTTTTTTTTTTAAAAGCAAGGAGAAGCAAAAGTTAGAAAAGAAGAAAACGGGTTATGCTTAATAACATATTTATAATTTTTTTTCTAACATACATTTACTTTTTTTTCACGTCAATTGAAGAAAGGATGTGGAAGCTACAAGGAGTAGCTTCATCAATGATGTGGTTTTACATGCCCTAATATGTTCCCAAACACACACTAACTTGGTTCTCATGTTAGGGATTTGTAGGGAGATGACGATTTAGGTTGTCTAGTGCATGTAGTTAGGGCCTATGATTTAGGAAGTCAATAACTTGGCAACATTTATTGAAGGAGTGTGAGCATTGCATAAGGATACATCTATAAATTATCATTTTTATTTTTGGTTTTTCTTTCGATTTCATGGCTAATTGGGAGGGAAGTTAGTTCATGTGAGACCCATGAAAATGTGGTATTTGTTGTTGCTCATATGAGACCCATGTTAGACACGCTGTCGTCAAGGATTTATTTAGGTAAAATGCAAATCCCCTAGTATTTAACATACCCTTCCCACATAGTGTAAGAACAAGAATCAGAAATTGACAAACAAAACTATGAAAATTAAGAATCTAGAGAGAAAGGAGGGTGTGTTTAAAATATTATTTCCAGTTTAAACATATGTTTTTGGATAAGATATAATTTTGAAAAATACTTTCACAAAAATATTTAATAAAATGTTTTAAAAAAATAATTTTAATGATCTTGTTTATTCGTGCGTAAGAAAAAAATTGAACAATTTACACTACATCAAGTCCACGATACCCAATTTCTTACTAGCTAGTTTAACCCATTCCATTATATATATTTTTTAAGATAAATTAAACTACTCAATGTAAAACTTAAAATCTTTTGAAATACTCAAAATAAAATAGTATTTTCCTTTCTTATTTTATATATAAACAAATGATAAAAGTTACTTTCATTTTCTCTCTCTTTCTCCTTTTTATTTTAGTCTAAACAAATAAAATAGGATTTGGATAATTATAAAAAGATTCAAACTCATTCAAGAAAATTATTATATAACCACTCACGCTAATTATATTAAAATATGTGACACTTGAAAAATATTAATTATTTTTAATAACAATTTTATTTATTTAAATTTTATCTAAATATTTAAAATAATTTCAAAGCAAATAGTAACTAATGCCACGCGTGAGAAAATTGGTTAAATAAATAGATATAGGAAAAAATTAGTAAAATAGAAAGTATTTATCACATTGAAAGTATTTTTATTTTAATACTTATTATATTAAAAGTATAAAATCGTTTAACGAACCTTTTAAGGCACTAACATTTATTATGTATTTGATTTAATTGGTCCTAAATTAATAGTAGCAATAATTTTTCAAAAGTTAAAATCACAAATGATTTTTTAATGATTAAATGTTTTAAATATACAAACAGCAAGAAGCTTGAAAGGTCTTCTACCCAGTGTTTTGTTAACATTAAAGAAAAAAACTTAAAGAGCAAACTTTTATAATAATTTGACTTAAGACTAAGGGCAAGAAGATGAAAAAGAATAGCATCTAGAAATTGTACTCTCTACTCCATGTTAGTCACAACTCTATCTAACTCCCTCCCTTGTCCTACCAAGTGAAAGGGGCCTATAAATTCATTTAAGTTAGATAACAATGTTAAATACAAGATGCAAAATGACCCATTAGGTGCATTTTTTTTTATACATCTGAAAATAAAAGAAACAAAGCAATAAAGAAACTAATGTCTAACATGCAAGACTCCCATTACATCAGAATTGAAGCCAGAACGGATGGGCAGCTAGTTCACATAAGAAGATTGTCCTCATCATTGGCTCCATATTTTACATTTTAGGAGGACTCCTTTCACTTTTCTCTAACACAAACTTAATATGTACTCTATGTTCATGCCTCATTGTAGGATAACTTTTTTTAGTTCATGCACACTTATTATGAAATTTGTAGTATCACATTTGTCTACAAGTAACTTTTATTTTTATGACCAACAAAAATTATTCTAATTAATATGGATTAAGTTTATATCTCACAACAACTTGAGCTTGAATATCATTATTAATGTGTAAATATTTTTTTTCACCTAAACTTTTATTTAAAAGAGAATGAAAATATACGATTGCAGCGGCGCATTAGTATAAAAGGTAAAATAAGTTAAAAAATGTGTATGGTAAATATATTTCCATACATGATTTATCATCGAAATACTCAACACCAACTGCACTGAGACGGCGTCGTTTTGCTAGGAGACCCTGGCTATAAAAGGCTGGCGAATTTGAAATGCAATGGAAAGCAGTGATGGAATTGCTGAAGCTTTCGAAGTTGAAGCTCCAACTACAAGCACTCGTCGCCGAAGTTCGAGATCTCAGGGTAACAATCTCCGTCTCCGAATTCAATCTCCATGGCCGTGTTTCCTCTTCCACTAACCTTCGCACTTTCAGGACAGGGAAGACTCCGCTACCGAGCAGCACCGTCTTCTAACCCAGGTTTCCGATTCCCTTCAATTAGGTCACGTTTCTTCATCGCGTAGCACTTCGCGTATTTTCATGCTGATTCGGCGTGCCACGTTCGAGAGCAGAAGCTGAAGCGGAACGAGGAAGAGTGTGGCAGAAAGATACAGGAATTGCAGGGCGAGTTGGCTTCTGTCAGAGAGGAGCGCCAGAAATTGGAGAGAAAGGTTTGAGGGAATTTAATGTTCGTGCGATTGTTGAAGCTTTTTCTACAGAAAAAGAAGAAGAAGAAGTGAATTGATTGATTTGTGTTCGTAATGCAGGTGAATTATCTAGAGAACGATAATATGCTACTTGAGAACAAGCAGAAGGAGCTGAAGGGGACACTGAATAATTTACTTCAGTCTAGGGAGAACTTTGTGCATGCTTACGAGGTTATTGTGTGTGATTGGCGCTTTTATTATCTGAGACTGATATTTTATTATACTGCATAAACATGGTAAGTTAAGGGAAAAATTATAATGCTAGCGAGTAATGCGTTATCTTCCCACAATGTTTTCCTATTATTCTTCTACTCCCTTTCCCGTTGTTGTATAAGAAAAAAAATATGTTCTAAAATGTAGTTCGTAGTATTATTTTTTTTAATTTATATTCTTAATATATTTTTTAAATATTATAGTTGTCTTGCATTATATTCAATAAAATAAATTAAAATTAAAGTTGATTTGATAAAATTATTATTCTCTTACCTCTGTTAAATGAATTTTTTGATATATGTAAAAAAATATAAGACAATTATGATGTAACAAATGAAGTAATACTTTATAAAAAAATATTAAATGAAAAACCTAAATGCATATAATGTCTTGAAAACATAAGAAACATTCAATATTTTCTTTATCGAGCTAATAGGAGGAAAGTGTGCCAGAATTTGAGCATCACTGAAATTGATGAGGTTAGTTTTGTGGCTTTTGTCAGTTAAATATGCAATCGAATTTGGTCCACTTGATATCTCTCAAAAAAAAAAAAAAACCAAACACACACACTTGGTTGGCTTAAAACAAAATTATGTTACTTGATACTATAGCATTCTTGAATCTTCCAAAGGGACCGCAGCTAGAAGCTTTGGGCCTTTTATTTCATTGCCAATTCTGTGGGTCTGTTCCTAATCCACATGTTTGAGCATAACTGAAACTTTTCTAACTTGGTTTTGGGGGGATAAACCATAAGATTTGGGAACAAATAAATTTTGGAACTTGGAACTCTCTTAATTATCGACCGCCATTGATTATGTACTTGGGTTTGAAATAATGGGTTATACAGGAATCTACTTCTCAAATGAAACGCTCAGTTGAAGCCAAAGATAGGATGCTCAGTGTCCTTTCAGAGAAGATAAGCTCTTATCTGGCATTATTTGATTCAATAGAGAAGGAGGTGTTTTGTATCAAGCAAATTATGGATAAAGTCCAGAACATTGTCAATGATAGAGAGGAAGTTGGTAAGTAGTTTCCTAATCAGTACCTTCTCCAAAGTGTGCTCATTTGTGGATTCATACAAAAATTTAAAGTTTAATTGCTTATTCAATTTCTTTTATATTTTCTTTTTTCAGTGACCAGCTTGAAAAACAAAATGGATTGGGTCTCTGCATTTGAAAAAGCATTTGTTGGTAATTTAGAAATCCTAATCTGCACTATATTTTAAAATATCCTTAGTAGTCAGTATGATATAGTTAATACATGTTTATATAATATGTGTTGTGTTACATACCATCTAAGTTTTATCAACTGAAAAAACCTTCCTTTGTGTTACAGAAAATATCTCTGATCTAAGAAATAAAGTGGAAAACAATGAGGCTGAATTAAGAAGAAAGGATAGAATAATCTCAGAGCTTGAAGCAAAGCTGGATGTGGCAAAAGTTTGCAACCATAACCAAGCTCAAATGGAAGATATATCCATACCTTCATTGAATAGTTATCATATGTGTATCAAATACCATAAAATTTATTTGCACTTTCATCTATTGATACCTTTTTAATATTTTCTTAACCACCCTCACATTCAGAAAACTTTATCTGCAAAGGATGCAGAGATACAGAATTTAATTTCAGACAAAGAGGTTTAAAATTTAATTTCTCAATTATGTTTATGACTTCCGATTGGAGCTCCTTATGATTTCTAAACATCTTTTTAAAATAATCCAAAGGTTTTACATTATGAAGTTGGAAGCTTAAGACTCATCTTACAGAGGATTCAGGACAACATCACAAATATGAATGAAGAGGTAAATGGGATCCTCCATCATTTTCTTGGGGGAAGGATTTGATTTTTCAATACAATTTCTGACTTGGCTATAATTTGTGTATTTAGTCCTCCTCTTTTATACGCTTTATCTATCTATTGTAAATTTCAAATTTATATGAGGACAATAAAAAGTATTATGTTCCTGGCACTGAAAGCACACTTTTCTGATTCTAATTTTTTCACCTTGCACTTTGTTGTAGAGAGACACAAGTATGCGTGTTTCTGTTTCAATGAATAGTTGTAAAATTCTTCATCTGCTTCATAAATTAGGACTGTCTGTATAGTTGATTTGACAATATAATTCTTATTCCACTGTTTTTAGACACCATCCTACAATCTAATCTATGATGCTTATTTACATTCCAGGACAAGAGGTTATTCTCATCAACTTTGCAACATAAAGAAGCAATTGCAATCGATATGAAGATTGTAGACAACAGGTGAGATTAATTTATTTAATAGTACATCTGTTAACTTTTAGAAATTACTGTCTGAATATATAGGCTTAATACAGAAAATAAAAATGCTCTGTTAGAGATAGACATGTCTTTTCTAGACAGCTGGTTCAATGATGGTCAATGTCCATTCTAGTATGCATGCAAATCGAACCTGATAATGAATGAACAGAAGATATTGGTCTTTCCTTCATTTCTAGTCTTATAGATGAATAGTTCAATTATTTCATTCTTATTAAAATAATAACATCACTTGCCCAGGATTGAAGATGTTCAAAACAATGAAGAAAAGGATCAAGAACCTACTTGAATGCTCTCTTAAAAGGCACAGGTTTGTTCAGTCTTTCATTTGTTTTAAACACTAGTCATAGTGATTAGAGCTGACTATATCCACAACAAGTAAACAACCCATATTGTTTATGCTTTCATAGTTTTTGACACGAGGAAGAGTAACTTTGAAGTTTGAACCATGGCAATCAAAAGAGGACAACACATTTTTCTTGAAGAATTCTTTTTTATACTTTCTTCTTAGACTTCATTGTGATGAATTGTTTGGTTAACCTGTCCACAGATAACCAAAGAAGCACCAATTTGCAGTTTTCACAATTGATCTTTGTGAATAAAAATTCTTAGTTTAGCTGTTTGTTTAAGATCTCTTATGTATTCTTCAGCATTTTAAAAATAAAAGAAGAGAAATTCATCTGCTTGTTGTAATGTGAGTTCAGTTTCCTTGAGTTAATTGAAAAATCAAAAAATATAAAATGAACAGCATCCATGTGCTGAAAATATGTAGCCAATGCAGATTTATCAAAATATCTAAGAGAAGCCATTATAAATAGAGTAAATTATACAAATATCTCTTGAGATTTTGTTAAATTACACAAATACTCCTTGATGTTTTCTATTCCTACTCTGATCTCCCTTAATTTTTGAAAAATATACACTAACACTCTATTATATGTTACACTAACATTCTTTTAATGTTTGTAAATATTACACCAGCATCCTTTTATATCTTATACAAACACCTCTTGCAAGGAGGTAATTGTAATGGTTAAAAAGACAAGGAGTGTTTGTGTAATTTCATAAAATCTTAAAGAGTGTTTGTGTAATTTCATAAAATCTTAAAGAGTGTTTGTATAATTTACTCTTATAAATAAATGAATACAAGGTGAGGTTGCTAGCAAACTACGCAAAAGGTTCTCTTGAGTGTCGAGTGAGGATTTTGAGACTGGGTAATCAATGTTGTTACCATAATCCATAGATCTTGTAATGGAGGAAAGGAAAGAAATAGAAAACGTTCAATGACAGTGGTTAGAAGACCATTGAAATAGAACTTCCACACCAAGTTAGAAAGGTAATTAACAACTTCATTATGTATGGGCACTATTTCATATGAAGGTTCTATTTCAATGGTCTTCCATTTTTTGCTTGATCTTATCACCTTCCTCCCTCTTTCTTCTAAATTGGCTGTGGACATTTGATGTTTTTAAATTAAGCTTTAGTTTATTTCAAGCTTGTCAGTAATTTATTTCAGGTAATAAGTACAACGACTACTTTGAAGGCGAGTATGGAATGCATTTGTTTTATTGTGTAGTGGAAATGTTTTGGGGTGATGATGACTTGAGACCAAATGAGCAATTGAATGATTCACTACACAACCCATTGCGTCTGTGATAACTAGCGGATTGGTATGAATTTCTTTCTACTTTTACAAGGTATGTGGTAAGCTCCAAGGTTCAATGAAGCTAAACTTCTAAGGATCTTCATTTTCACATATGAAATCTTCAAGAATAAGCAATGAACTAGGGAGAAGAATTGATTTCTGCCACTTGAATTGATATTTCAAGATAAGGAATGAGAGAATTCGCCACAAAGCTTGTATGCTTTGATAAGGAATCTAAGAGAAGTCACTCACTAGAAACTAGAGAGAGAATTCTAAAAACTCATAATGAGATTTCATTAAAAAATGATTCAAAGGTTTCTTTTTTAGTTTGATTTTTACAACCATGTATAGGCATAGATCCTAGCTTGTGAAAGAAGCTATCCAAGCTTGCAAGGGAAACTACACAAGCTTGTAAAGGAAGTTATACAAGCTTGAAAGGGAAACTATACAAGCTTGAAAGGGAAGTTGTACAAGCTTGCAAAGGAAGCTACACAAGCTTGCAAGGAAAGCTAACTCATGTAGCTTGGAGAAGAAACTCGGTTTGGGCTTAAAATGTCTATAGAATGGGCTTGGAAGCCCACCAAGCAAGGAACTCATTCTCTAGGCCAATAATGGTCACAAAGGAGTCCTAAACTAAATAACCTAAATACAAGCCCAAGTAAAATACAATTCAAACTACTAGCTATTCTAAATTGAGCCCAAATATAATGACCTAAAAACAAAGGAACCTATACTAAGTATGTACGTTTTGGGCTTGGGTCCAAAGATGACCCAATGGACACGGACTCAAAGAAGTTCAAAAGAAGTACAATCTTCTCTTCAAGTCTTCCCTTTCTTTCAATCTTTCACGTCTTCATCTTGATGAGATAGACTTGTATCAATATGTGAATTAATGGAAAAATGAAAGATGTGCTCATAAATAATTTTAAGTTTTTGAGGACTTCAAATTTTTATTCAACCCCTTCCATTTCGCTAATATCTGACCATATTCTTAGTGTATTGGATAATTATGCAACAAGTGTTGGTGTTTAACAATGCAAATAGGTGATTTACCTGTTCAATATTTGTTTACTCAAACATTCTATGTTGATTAAGTTGTACATATAATGTGACTTGAAAGCATGGTTCGATTGTCAATTTTTTAATTCTCTAAGGATGGTTATGTTGAGGAGTAATTTTCAAGTATTCAATTTATTTGGTCTTTAATTTTGATGAAATTTTTTAAAGCAATTTATAAAAGAATGAATCAAGGAAAAATCTATGAATATCTCAACTACAAGAAACGATTTCATGATATGCGATATGGATCCTCACTAGTGCATGGTGTTCTTCTATTTATCGTTATTCTAGATGATGATGTTATTGATTTTGAATTAATATATGATTATTTACAAAGAAAGATGGAGAAAACAGTAAAAAAAATTGAACAATTATACAATATTTGTCTTATATTTCATGTTGGGATTATTTAAAATAATTTCTAGGGTTAGGATGTTGTGTAAATGTATTTATCAAACATGTTGTCTTATTTATTTGATGTTGTTTGATCTTCCATTCAGTTTAGTAGTTTCATTTCATTTTAGTAATAATTTGAAATGTTTCTACCTATATTGAACTAAATTTTAGAAATATAGATTATAATTTTAATTTATTCTCAAAAGCTAACTCATAGGATGAGGATTGCCTCTAATTTATATACACTATTTTAGTCATATTACTAGTTGGTATGGAATCTTCAATACACTTTCTTCAAGTCAAAGATTAAACATTTCAAATGTGAAATTTACAAGATTAAAAATTTGTGGATGATCTGATAGCGACTCAATAGAGATGATTCGATTCGATTAATAGGTCCAAAAATAAATCACTAAAATATGTTCTAATATCATCTTAAGAATGTGGGTTATGGATTTAACTCAAAAAATTAGCTCATAAGATGAGATTGTCTTTTATTTATATATTTTATTTTGACATTATTTCTAGCTAATGTGAAATATTAAATTTATTTATTTTTATTTAATAAAAACAAAATATCTGTACCAAAATATTAAATTCTTTTACTTATTAAATGAAAAAAGAATTTAATTTATTTTATGTTTTTGAGATATTAAATGTATTTATTTTTCTATTTAATACTTATTTTATAAAATTGTAAGAGGATTAGTAAGATATATAAGATGATATATCATTGCGTTTGTTATTGTCACCCCTTTCATAAGTCTAACGGGATCGAGTGTTGTCTTGCTTCTGAGTTTTGTATTTATCGTCCATTTAACATATGATAAACCGTGTTTTGGTCCAATGGAAAAGTAACTTTTTCTTGTATTCAAACTATCGATACCCAACAACACAAAATCATCATCCAGAAGAATTCAACCATGATTTAATTGAATATGTTATTTGTGAATGAAATTTAGTTTTTAATCTCCAAACCAAGTTTAGAGGTGTGCAAATTATAATATGCTTTGTTTTTTTTTAATTTTTTCCATATTGCTGTTGATTTTCCTTTCCCAAAGGGGGAAAGACCTTTTTTGGCACAACGATTCGCGAGTGTTTTTCCTCCCCATAAATTTGGTTTGCCTCATATCCTAAACGTTTATATCAATTTATTTACTTGGGATTTGTTTCAATTATTAGAAAAAAAAATAAATGAACTCGTATTTTTACCGTCAAGAATTTTTTTTTAGCTTGCTTTGTTTCTTCTGCTAAAATGATGAAAACACCCAAATAATAAACCCTTTTAGAGGTTCAGAAAAGCTTGGTTTTGTAGGCCAGAAACGGTCCATAAACTCTGCAGCCTTAGGTTAGTAGACTGGTTGGCGAACACGAAAGTTCTGATGATTTTGTTATGGATATGTAGATAGTAATTATATTTCAACTTGTGATTTATGCAAAACTAAGTCTTTCGTCAACAATCTAGTTCTAGTAGCTTATATTATAAGTTTTCATTGAGTATGGGACTTAAATGATATATATATTACAAAATTAAATTTATTTTATTATTTAATTAAAAATTAACGCTAATTTTTAAAAATCAATTTTTCAATATTATAATTCTAAATTTATTTTTATAAATTATTTTGGTCAACAATTTTGTCAAAAATTAAAACAATATTCACAGTAATTAAATGGGCTGGGTAATTTATCTTTTTTTTTTTAGAGTCGATTATTTCAAATCCAATTAAAAGTAAGTTCTAACATGTGAGCCCATATGTACCTCTAACAATTTCATGTAGCAGTGATGGTCTCCTCCCCCCTCCCTCACACATACAGAATCTAACAGTAGTGCCCAAAGAAAGGTGTTTATTAATGAGAATAATAAATATAGACTGTTAATTTTATTTGAATGATTATGATTAAAAGATAAATATGTATTATTTTTTTAAATGGTCATGAGATCATTAACAATTAATCTTAACCAATTAGTTATTTTATATATAATTGTTTAATTCAGATTATCAAGATGTTCCATTGAACAGAATACGTGAGAGTTATATTGTGAGAAATAAGAATTATAAAGTCGAACTATTACATCATATTTAAATAGTTAAGATTACAAGATAAATGCATATGAGTAATCAGTTTCACTAGAATTTGAGAAAATTTTCTCTCGTTAATAATATATTATAATTAGTATTCCAAATTCAATGTTTTTATTTTTTATAAAAGTTTCCGTATTTTATTATGACAAATTTATGATTTTCCCTTACTTTTGAACTAAAATTTTAAAAGTATTTATAGGTTGTTAATTGGAAGAATTGAACTGTATCAACTTATTTTTTTATGGGATTAATTTGATACGAATTTCTTGAAAAAAAAAAATCAAATCAAATCTAAACCAAATTGAATTGGTTAATTTTAATGGGTTTGAACTTCTTTTCTCCTTTAAAACAAAATCAATCAGACCCATATCCACCTTACTTGAAGTGCACGGTCTTCTTTATCCCTCATTGGTGGGTCATATTGTATAGGGTTGGTGCACGTTAGTGGAAGTAGTGGGTGTAGACTTCCAACAGTACCACAAACAATAACTCTCAGTGCTCTTTGCATGGGGTAATGGGGTAAGTACAGTACATAGGGTTAGTTTAGTTCAATGCAAGAAAAAGAGTTGCTAACTCAAAACCTGGCCATGCATACGGAAATTAGATTCTTAGGTACAAGAAAAATGTAACCATGTTGCTACAATGCTACTAATTCGTCAAATACAGTTGTAACTTGTTTTACTTTATGAGGTCTTTTCTTTTAGGACAAACTGTAATAAAAGCATGATGCCACCACTCATTTATTTCCTTTTAATCGGTTCTCTAAGAACTGATGTTAATAACAATATGTTTTAGTAGTACAAAAGAAGAGCTTACAAAATTTGTAGAAATTTGATGGTCTATAATTCGTCAAATACAGCTGTAACATGTTTGTTTTGTGAGTGTTTTTTCTTTTCTCTTTTTGCAAGAGAGCATGTTGCCATTGCATGCTAACATTTAAAGTGTGTATATATTAAACGATCTTCTTATTACTCATTAAACAATCAAGACTAAAAGGCGATTGAAAAAAGAAAGTAAATAATTTTATGTTAATTTAATAAAAAATAATTTTATATCCTTAACATTGTTTAGTCCTTAAGAAATTTTTTAGTTTCTCGTAAATATTTTTTTTCAGAAATAATTATGTTTGAAACACAACCTATTATTTTAACATCTCTAAAAGTTGGAATTTGAATATTAGTTTATCATATCATAGGAGACTAATTTTTTCATTAAACTCTTCATAATATCACATATTAAAAAAAAAAGATGTAATGTAAATATTGAAGAGAGATGTTTAAAATAGAAAATAAAGATATGGATAATTATATTAAAAAGGATTTTGACTCTGAAATTAAAAAATAATAAAATTACGTAAGTTATTTAATAAAATGAGACTAAAAAATTAAATTACTTCAATGTAAAATTGCTGTAATTTAACAAAATGAGAGGAGGACTTGGAGATTCGAGCAAAATTTGTTTTCAGAAATGTAATAATAGTTTGATAATCTAACCTTTGCCCCCATATCTCGCAGCATCTACAAAAGACGATGACAGTTTTGATCTTCACCAAGGGAAAGTCAACAATGAGATAGCTTCCGTGAAGAAAAAGTAATTGCTACTAGGGAAGGTAAAGCAGCTTATATTTTGGTGAACTTTTACACCAAAAGTCCAAAGTAATATTTCATAATTGTTACTTCAACATCATGGTTTATGACATAATTTGGCGTTTCAACTTAACTTATGGGCACTTTAAGACACTAATTAATAAATCAATAATACATAGTTTTTTAATTAAAAATTAAATAAAAATTGTTTTTATCCCTAATTTTCTGTCAAATTGAGTTTTAATATTTATACTTTTAAATTGGTGAATTTAATTCTTTAACTTTTAAAAATATTAATTTAGTCCATCTTCATGTTTAAATTTAATATTTAATGACAATTTTTTATCACCACATAATTTAAAGAGAAATTAAATTTACATATTTTTAAAAATTAAATGATTAAATTCATCAACTTAAAAATATGAAGAGTAAAAAAAAATTAATAAAAAAATTAGAGAATAAAAATATGTTTTTCTTATAATTGAGTTTTAAGAAATTATCATGGTAAGAACATTTCTCAAGATTCACAAAGTGCTTACAAAAAAATACTTACATATCATTATCAACAGTTCCGTGCATCAATAGTGAATTTTTAATATTAAAAATTATATTGAGAGTATAAAAATCACAGTTTAGAACGTATTAGTAATACTTTTAATTATTATTTAATTTCTTCAATGGTATCAATATATCATTAGAATATTAGTTAACGTCTACCTATATATCAAGTACTATAACATTTATTTATTAATTGATTATTGTCAATATTATTTAGGATTAGATATTTTAACTTAATGTAGAGTATTCTTTTTATTCTCAAATAATAATCACTTAAAACTAATAATATAAATCTTTAATTAGTTAGAAAAATAAAGTGAACAAAAAGGAAGAAAAATGAAAGGAAAAATGGTAACAATTTTTTTTTCTTTTATTAGATTGTATATAAAGTAGAAAGAAAGAAAAAAAATATGGATTACAATGGCATAAATGTTTCTAATAAAAAATATAAAAAAAGTACGTAAAATAAAGATAAATTGGTATTTTAATAACACAAGAGCAAGCTTTCAACATGTTTTTGTCTGAATTGAGCGGATCCAAAAGGTAATGGATCTCACATGCTTATTTATATTCTCTTCCTTTTTAGCAATATTACAAACGATGGAAGGATTACTTTATCTTTTTTTCGTTTGTTGCTTTTCATTCCTCTATCTTTCTAACACAATGTAAAAATTAAGATAATAAGATTAAATTATTCTTTTTTCTCAAGAGTGTATATATTACTTTTTCCATTTTAAAATATTTTTTGTTTTCATTTTTCATTTTTCATTTTTATTCTAAAATAATAGTTTTTTCAATTATAAAAACAAAATAGATAGATAATGCACTTCATCCAATCTCAAATATAAACAAAAAAAAAATTATATTTTTTTATATCAAATATAATTAAATCTCAATTAATTTTAATATATTTAATAAAATCATCTTTAAAATACTTTTCATTTATTTGAGATTCTATTTTCAATAACTTCTTTTTATTATTTGATATCAAGTTCCAATAAAAAATAATTTAAGAAGAAAAGTTAACTAGATGGATTTAACAAAATTAAATGTTAACTAATCTTTTTAATTAGTGTGAAAATTAAATTTTTTTATTTGTAATAGAGATCAAATGAAGTATTTTTTTTATGACAAGAATATGGTTGAAAAAATAGGGACATTGTGTCATGATTTTAAAAAACTATTATTTTAGAATGAAGAAAATTATAATTATTTTTCTTGAAAGGAGATGAATAAAAGTAAATAAAAGATAGTACTACATTATTTCTATTTATAAGATATAACTTTATAAAAATTTTGTTTTTTTATATAAGACTCAATTCATATTATCTCATACATTAATTATTTTTTAAATAAATTATTTTTAATTAAACAAAAAAGAAATTGTATTGACATATATTTAGAAAAAAGTGAAAATTATTAATGACAATAATATTTAAAAAATATATATAAATTTAAGATAAATTTATTGATATCAACTAAATTAATCACTTTTTCTTAATTTTTATGAATTAAGTATTTAAGTCTTATAAATAGAAACTTAAATAGTAATAAATATTTGTGTGATACTATATTTGTTTCTTAATATAAGATTCTTTTGATTGATTTACATTATTTAAAAAAGTTGATTAATTTAGTTAATAATATTAAATTTTTTAACAATTTATATTATTTTTTAAAATTATCATAAAAAATTATTGAGATTCATCATTTTTTTTACTTAGTTATTTTTTACCTAATTAACTATCATATGTTAACCATTTTATTCAATTCTCATAAGAGAAAGAATGAATTTAACTCATTAATTTATAATATTTAATGTAAAATAATTAAAAATATTTAATAAAAAATAATTAATATAACAGATAATTTGAAAAAATATTATAAAAAAATAAATTTATAAAAAAAATCTTATATTTAGAGACAAAAATAATATTGTAAAATGATACAAACTCAAATATAAAGAAAAAATGTCAAAGTTTTGATTGGTTAAAATATGAATAAAATTTAATTAATTTGATACTATTTAATGTCAATATTTTAAAAATATTTTTAAATTAATTT